>JBCNYH010000015.1:20396583-20412802 GCA_039654325.1 Tandanus tandanus
TGAGATGGGCGCCAGCCTCCCCGCGACCCTAATTAGGAATAAGCGGTTCAGAAAATGAATGAATGATGAATGAATGACTTAACCGCTTACTCCTACTAGAGTCATGGGGAGGCTGGAGTCTATCTCAGCCGACACTAGGCGAAGGCGTGGTACACCCTGAACAGCTCAGCCTAAAGAGCATGTCTTTTGTCTGTGGGAGGAAACCGGAGTACCCGAAGGAAGCCCATGCAAGCACGGGGAAAATGTGCAAACTCTATACAAAAATGCCGGAGTCTGGACTCAAACCCAGGACCTTCTTGCTGTTAGGACAACATGCTAATCACTACACCAGCATGCTGCCCAAAATATCAATTTTACTTAATTTTAAAATATTAAAGTGGAAGTAAAGGAAATCCTGTGATACCTGTGACACTGAAAATATGTGAATTTTCATTATCAGGTGGTTTTTATTTACATCTACAAAGTTGCAATCTGCTAAAATGCGTTCGATAATTTGCATTAGCCTTGAAGTACTGTACATGTTTGCAAATGCCACCATTTGTAGTTTTCTCTCCTGAGAAAACTGTGTAATCCTGCCAATTCCATAAAGGTAAGATACCGGAATGCCGGGCATTTGGGTGCATGAACGAGCGATGGAAGGCAACAGGCAAGAGTTTTTTCAAATATCAAATAGCACCGGACTCCAACCAACACCAAACTCTATTAAAACCCACAGAAATAGAAACTGTACCCACAACTAAAACTCTGAGATTTGCCTGCACATTTCAGTGGCGCGGTACTCATAGAAGACAACACTTCGGCGCCAGCACTTTCGCCTCACTTTTTGTGCAACAATGGCGCCCCACTGTGCGATGATTTATTACTGAATTAATTTTTATTCCATAAAAAAGGTTTTAATAGCAATAGCCAGTTTCATATAGTATATTATGTATGTAAAATTTTATTAAGGCTGAGTTTAAATGCACTTTAACTGATTTCTCAGTGTTTTATAATGTGAGGTCTCCAATCTTTACTCACATTCACGAGTGTATTGGCATCCAAAAGCTCTGTGACTGACTCAACACTCTTCAGATTTGTCTTCAGCTTGTTACCTTCTTTCAAAATAACTGCCTAGAAAATAGAAAGGTTTATTTAATGCCATTAATACCATTTAATACCAAGCCATGTTTAATAAGCACATAAGCACAGGGCCGTATGAAAAGTACAGATTGCACATATAGAAATCATACACATCATATATATGACTTACAAAATAATGCACATTTTGATCTTTCATTCCAACAAAGCACTGATTACATTACAGAGAGACACAGAGCTACAGAAATGTGATAGTCTTGCCTTGATTTTTTCTCCTGTCATTGTGTTCAGTTCACACTCTTCTCCGATCGTGAAGGAGTTAACCATAACGTTACTCCCTGTGGTAATTGTCACTTTGAAACAGTCTCCATTCTGTTCGATCTCTGTGATACTCTTGATGTCTTTGCCTTTCTCAATGAGGTCATCAGGAAGACCTACAAGAGGAAGTTTTTTCAACATTAAGTCAGTTCAGCTACGTCTCAGTCTAAAACCCCAAATCTACCATCCTCATTTTTAAATCAGAATCAATTCCATGTAGTTTATTTGAATGAATTAATGTGAGGTATAGAACAGATGTGGATCAGCCACATCAAGTGTAAACCTTGCAACTTATGAAATATTTGTTTTTTTCATCACACTTACCAATAGCCTTCATGAAGGGCACAAAGCCCTCTCTGCTTTCCAGTTGATATTTTCCAGAGAAGGACATCGTGACAGGACCAGTGGAAGCAAAAAAGTTCCAACTTCAAAGACTTTTTATATTTCTATATACAGTGCTGTAATGATTAACTGAAGAGGGCAGAGATTCCATTTGATGTTTATCAGGTCGGCCAATCCTCCCATAGCTCCCTCTTTGACCTTTGGCCCGAGCATTCTCTTTAACATTACTCTGCATTTTTATCAGCTCATGATGATGAAAGTGTTGAATGACTTGTTTAATTCTACTGCACCCCCCCCCCCCCACTCCCCCCAGTGATTATTAATAATTACTACACACATATTTCTGTTTGACCTTGTTGCGCAAATCATACTCAGAAACATTCATTCATTCATTACCTCCACCACTGGTGAGGGAGATAATGTATTCACCAGCATCTGTTTGTTTGTTTGTTTGTCTGTTGGCAAATTCGGTCAAGGGATGGGGCACGGGCCTAGCAGGAACCTGGAACATTTTGGAGCAGATCCGATCCAGGCATTTATTAAAATCTTTATAACAAGCATGTATTAAAAGATTTTATATTACGGAAAACTGGATTACGGAAAACTATTGATATGATTTTCATCAAACTTGGTGGAGGGGTGGGGCCTGGGTCTGGAAAGAATCCATTAAATTTTGGAGGTGATCCGTGCATGGAATCGTGTTGAAATAAAATCCCGAAATCCTGAAAAATCCCTTTCTTGTGGCAGAATGTTCATCCATGCCAAGTTATAATCCATGTGTGCCAAGCGGAGGTACCTTGCACTTTATGAGTGCTCCTTTAGTTCATTCATTCATTTTCTGAACCACTTTATCCTACTAGGGTTGTGGGAGGCTGGAGCTTATCTCAGCTGGCTCTGGGTGAAGGTGGGGTACACCCTGAACAGCTTGCCACACCATTGCAGGGCCTACTCATATACAACAGTCAAAAAATATCACTAACTGTAATGCAAAAACAATTACACTTTATGATTCGGCACTAAGATCAGTTCTTTTGACTATATTATCATTGTCTGGAGTCAGCGTCTCCACCTCTCACTTTTGTCCTAACCTGAAGGATTTAACCATAACTTTGCTTATAGTAACTTTAGTAACTGCCACTGCAGATTTCTTCATTCTGATCAATCTCATTGAAACCCATTTTCACCTTTTCAGGAGGTCTATTTCCCAAAACTTTTCATTGTTGAATTAAAATAATTGCACATAAAATTATACTTTTGTCATCTTCAGGATTTTTTGGTAAGTATACGATAACCAGTACAAAATAGTATATTATAGGGCTCAGCCTGACGGAATTAGTGCTAAACCCAGATCTTAAAATTGCATTTTATTGGTTACACTGATGGACTCTGAACTGCAACTTTCTCCTCTCAGTCAGTGGTTATCAGTAGTTCATTGGTGTACTTTATCAGAAACAAGTCATGTGATCCTTATTTCATATATAAATTACTTTGTACATGAATGAGCAGAATAAAAAAAATGACAAAAGAGATGCACATGAAAAACAGCTAAAACAGCCCACCTTAGCACACACCATATATAAACACATTATATTACTGTATTAATTCAACCCTTTTAGGTGAACTACCCGACCCATAGCCATTGATCCAGATAACAGCGTTAAGGAAGATAACACATGAAAATTGAGTGACCTCATCAACTGGTCGTGTAGTTTTACAACATGCTGTTTTTTTTTTTTACAGCCTTCAAATGACTTAAACATCCTAGAAACACAGACACAAGTGACACAAGAATATTTTCTCTATATTTATTATTAACATAAACATAATCATTCAGTATTCATTATGGCCACTACGTACATATTAATCCATAAAGGATACCCTAATTATATTTGACACAAAGTTAGGAGTGCATTATAGTGTAGATGAGCCAGAGAAGTGCTCCAGTATTATACAAAGAAAATTAAAGAAATCGAGTGCTGGCTTCACAGAGGCTCACTGGTTAATTCTGTTGGCCAAATGCTGCCTGGTCAGATGTAGAAACTTCATTAGGGGATTTCCACTGGCACCATCACTGCTCTCCGAACCAGATACACCATCAGTCAGACACGACTGGTCAGTGCTGCAACGCTCTGAAAAAGAAACGCATGCAATTAGTCCAACTTTACCATAAAGTGAAGGTACTTATCCATCTCTCCATCTATCTATCTATATTAGGGTGGCATGGTGGCTCACAGCAGAAGGTCCTGGGTTTGAGTCCTGGGCTCGGGTGTTTCTGTGTGGAGTTTGCATGTTATCCCCATGCTTGTGTGGGTTCCTTCTGGGTACTCCGGTTTCCTCCCACAGTCCAAAGTCATGCAAATTAGTCTAACTGGCTGTTTCAAATTACCCCTAGATGTGGACATGATTGTGAATGGTTGTGTGTGTGTTTCTCTGTGATGGTCTGGTGACCTGTTCAGGGTGTACCCTGCCTTCGGCAAGTGTGGACAGAGATAGGCTCCAGCCTCCCTGCAACCCAAACAGGTTTATGCGGTTTGGCAAATCCATCTAACCATCTATCAATCTATCTATCTGCAGTATCTATCCATCCAGCAAAAGCATAGTAAGCTATTCACTGCTATTGTCCTGAACACGAGGGCGGCATGGTGGCGCAGGAGTTAGCTCTTCCGCCTCACAACAAGAAGGTCCCAGGTTCGATTCCCGGGCTCGGGCGTTTCTGTGTGGAGTTTGCATGTTCTCCCCGTGCTTGTGTGGGTTTCCTCTGGGTACTCTGGTGTCCTCCCACAGTCCAAAAACATGTCCAATAGGCTGATTGGCTGTTCCAAATCTCCCCTAGGTGTGAGTGTGAGTATGAATGGTTGTATGTGTGTTGGCCCTGCGAAGCTGTCCAGGCTGTACCCTGCCCTCGCCCAGATTCATCTGAGATGGGCGCCAGCCTCCCCTCCCCAACACTAATTAGGATTAAGCGGTTCAGAAACTGAATGGATGAATGAGTTTAGACACAGTTATTGCTTAAGTAGGGGAAATCCCTCAATAAACAGCTTGCACACTTCGTATCACCAAACATATTATCTATCCGATGTTGCAAATCAAAGCTCAATTTACGATGAGTTGTAAAGTAGTGTTGAAGTTATCTCTGTAGATGACTCAGTTAAGCATCAAAAGCCACACTGTTCTGATGTCTACGCTGGTTTTCTGACGAGGTTATTGGAGGATTGCACCTTGATTAAATTTTTTTTTTCTGTCTGTCGAACCTTGGCTCTGGAAAATTTAGAGAGTCCGGGAACATTTAATCACATATATACTGTCTTTATATACAAAAGTCCACAAATGAAATTGCTCAATAGCTTCAATGTGACTATTTTCATCTGAGTGCACACAGACACCCTGTTCTTTCCTACCTGAGTTACAGCAGACACCTGGAGCAGCACAGCGTCCCCCCTCAGATCCGCATGCTCTCCCTCCATTGTCACATGGAGTGGGAATGTAGTTCTCCTCCATGCAGCTCAGTGCTTCAGGAGAGCCCACAGAGCAGCCTAAACCTGCTGTACAGCAAATATTGGGACCAAAGCAGCGGCCCCTGTCCCTGAGACCACATGCAATACACTACAAAATGAGAAAAATAAAGACATACACGGTAGTAACAATTTCTAAAAAGTCCAAGAAAACATTCATTTCTATTAGATCATTATGTATGTTCATGGTATCTCAGGCTGTGTGTATATATATATATATACAGCCATGAAAAAACATTCCCTCTCTCTCTTTCTCACTCTTTTGTTGAACCGCTTAATCCTACTAGGGTCGCGGAGAGGCCGGAGCCTATCACAGTCGACACTGGGCGAGGTACACCCTGAAAAAATGTCCAGACCATCGCAGGGCCAACACACACACTCACAACCATTCACACACACTTACACCTAAGGGCAATTTGGAACAGCCATGCATGTCTTTGGACTGTGAGTGGAAACCGAAGTACCCGGAGGAAACCCACGCAAGCACGGGGAGAACACACAAACTCCACACAGAAATGCCCAAGCTTCGAACCCAGCACCTTCTTGCTGTAAGGCGGATGTGCTAACAACTAAGCCATCGTCTCTCTCTCTCTCCGTATATATATATATATATAGCATGGTGCTGTAATGTTCATGACATGACACAAACATGTGCAAGAAGGTCCTGGGTTCGAGTCCTGGGCTTGGTGAGGGCGTTTCTGCGTGGATAATCGAAAGACATGCACATTAGGCTAATCGTCTGTTCCAAATTGCCCCTAGGTGTGAGTGTGAGTGTGAATGGTTGTGTGTGATGACCCTGCGAACTCAGAGTTTACTCTCTTGGCTAAGATAGGCTTCCTGCGACCCTAACTGGATTAGGCGGTTCAGCAAATGAGTGAGTGAGATATATATTTATACAGACAGACAGACAGACAGACAGACAGACAGACAGACAGACAGACAGACAGATAGATAGATAGATAGATAGATAGATAGATAGATAGATAGATAGATAGATAGATACCTTTAGTACAGGTTCATCCATAAGAGACCTTTTGCCACCTACTGGGCAATTAGAGATGTAACAGCCAGAGCAGACAGAAAGAAAGCACAGCAAAGACACATACAAGGCAGAGCCAGGCATAGCTGCAGAAAAAACAGGAAATGAATGGTTAGAATGTAAACATGTGAACAAAACTAGAAAACAAAAATTTAAAACATATGAACTACCTCATATTTAAATTATTCACAGTATGTCCAGTGGATCATAGTAACTTACTGCGAGATGATCCTCTGATGCCAGCAGGTGAAAATAAGTGCAGAAGAGATGTTGGAGGTTGGAGACAGAGAACCTTTTTATACTCACTTGATGAGTAAAGCAAGTGCCACGTGTGCACCTCTTCATCTAACATCTGATGATTTCATCTTAATCACAGCACTTAATGATCTAATTAGGTGAATGATTTGAAGCATTAGGCTTTGTGGCCTAAATGTCAATCAGACGGTCACTGCAGATTTGTGTCTGGTGTGCATGAGCATGGTGACTAGGAGGGCACCAGTGTAATAATGAGAAAGGAACACTTAGTCAAATGAAAAACAGATTTAATATAGTTTCACCCTCAGCTTTCAGTCTGTGTTCTGTGCAGACATGAATTGTCTGCTATCTTTTTGTCATATCTGAAGATTCAAGAAGAGACAGACTGAGAATAATATACAGATTTTGTCTAAATGCAGAGCTTTTAAATTTTTAGTTTTGCTTTCTGTTTTTAATTAATTCATTGTTCTGTCAGTGATTTTAAAGTTGTATGTGGTATCTCTAGGAAATAAAATGGAATCAGCCACAATGTCTTTCTGAAACCATTAGTTTCCTCCTGTACACGAGTGTTAATGACCCCTGCACCGGCACCATGATATTAATAACATCACTATCTTTTTATTTTCTCTTGAAATCGTTTCTCTTTTTCTGTTTCTTAACACTTGATCTCAGACTTTTCCACTTTCTACCAATCGCTGTTGCACTGCCAAGTTATCACACATGCACAAGATCGTTCCTCCGGTCATGCCATCTTATTGTTATTATTGCAAACAGATACAGAACCAAAACAAGATGTAAAACAGGTGAATAAGAGATACTAAGCCTGTGAGCTGGGGTGGATTCACCAGGAAACCTTTATATTCATCCAGAATGAACTGATAATAGTAGATAAAACATGTCAGATATTCACTAGTGAATGGGGAACTTTAAGCCATGGACTTTAAAAAGTCATTAGACACATTGCCAATAATTGTCTATGACATCATTTTAAATTGTTGTTAATTAGATATTGTTTTGGTGGGGAAAAAAATAAAACATAAGAAAAATAAAAATTTAGCATATATTCCTGGATGTCAGCACGTGGCATTTATTGATTTGTCATCACATCTGAAGATATTATTTAAAGTGAACCTATGGTGACTTTACATTACTAGCTCTTTAAAACGTTCATGTATGACATCAGCAGTTTCATCAGGCATCGTCAATCCTTGCTTCTTGTCAAGTACATGCAAGTGCTGCCACACTACTATTACCACTAGGCATGTTGCCTTCTTCACTGGCTGTTCCAGCCGTAATGGTGACGCGAACTCGTTTCTTTGGATCTATTGGCTGGGTGGGTGCTTTAGACACCAGTAAGATAGCACATTATCGGCCAGTGCTGAGCTGTGTCACCAGGAAAATGGCGGAGTGCGAGGCATGCGGTTTCAGGTTTCACCGTCCTTATCCTCTTGAGAGCCCACTGTCCTTATATAAAGACATCATATTTTCCCCCACTTACACTGTGTGTATGTCCTTGTAAGAGCCTCATATGAGGGCTTATTACTTTTTTTTTTTTTTGGCAAACCTTTTCGTGTTTGCAAATGTTGATCAAGTTCAGTAGTTATTAGGCTGTAAGGAACAGAAGCTGCTCAGAGAAGTGACAAGAAACACAACATTAGGCTTTGGGTTTTAGGAGGATAAAAACAGTATAGATACATGTCAAAGGAAACCAACACCAGCACCACTGGGGAAAACTGCAGTCAGGTGATACTGACAAACTCACTTGGACGAGTGTCCTGATGAACTGAAATAACAAAATTCAAATGTTCTGGGTTTCCATGCCTGGATTATTGAGCATGCATCAACCAGAATACAACTTTTAACTTACTGACTTGTGAGCCATAAAACCTGGGTGTCAATTAACTCTTGATCTAATAACCTAATGTGAACATATGCATTCACTCAGTCTCTATCTTTCACACCCACACACACACACACACACACACACGCACACGCACAGAGAGAGAAAGAGAGAGAGAGAGAGAGAGAGAGAGAGAGAGACCAGAGAGAGAGAGAAAGAGACAGAGAGAGAGAGAGAGAGAGAGAGAGAGAGAGAGAGAGAGAGAGAGAGAGAGAGATTGTGAGGGAGTTCAGCAGGTTAATTGATGTAGTCAGAGCTGTGGTATGATGATGTGATGATGAGGATCATAATAACTGATATTCTACCCACCATCTGATTTTGCTCACTTAGATTCTTCCAGCGGAGTAAAATACAAGAATGTAGATAGAGATAGGTATTTACAGAAACTCAGAAATTTACAGAAACTCACCTGATGTCCTAATGTCCTACAGCGTCCCATGGCTGTGTTATACAATTTTTGAGGATTTTTTTTATTTGTCTTGCACTAATTATATCACCTTCGTATGAACATCGTACAGTTTGACTTACACACCTGACCGATTTTCTCGGCGACGTACGAACAACACATATTTTATATGTGAATGCAACTACACAGTTCACAAATTCACCTCACCCAATCCCACGCTGGTCCCTTCAGTCACAGCTCCACTTAATTCACACGGCGAATCGCAGGTTGTTTGTGATTGGGGCTTCAGTGAAAAGCATGCTCAGTTCAGTTGACTGACTTGGCTATTTAAAAGCGTTCCATTTCTTTGCCTTCAGAAGCTCTTGGGTTGCTTTTGCTGTGTGTTCTGGGTTGTAGTGTGAAATGTCTTCTGGTCATTTTTGCAGTGTTTGACTGAATCAGAAGGTTTAGCTTTAAACACTTCAGAATTCATCCTGCTCCTTCTGTCAGCAGCCACATCATCAGTAAACACCAGTGATCCAGTTCTACCGGCAGTCATACACGCCCATGTTCATCATGTTTCACAGATGATTTGGCATGCTTTAGATCACAAGTCCTTCTAAATTTAAAGTGTAGACTCTACGGTTTCCTCTGAGTCTAAGATCATGCAGGTCAGATCAACGGGCTACTCTAAATTGCCCATAAATGTGAATGGGGTCAATGGTGGCTCAGTGGTTAAGGGTTACAGAATGAGAAGGTCGGTGGTTCAAGACCCAAAACCATCAAACTGCCACTGTTGGGCTCCTGAGCAAGGCCCTTAACCATCAAACTACTCAGTTGTATAAATAAGATTATAAAAAAACAGTCAGTCGCTCGGGATAATGGCATCTGTCTCATTCCGCAAATGTGAGTGTGAGTAAGAATGGTTGTTCATCTCTGTAACGGATGACGGAAAAGCAGTATAGATAATGGATAGATGGATGGACAACTGCAGCAGGCAATACCCTAAAAGATGTGGCTCTGAGACACAAGATTCATAAATTTGAACTTCTTTTCAGAATAAATGATACTGACACCTTTATTTAAAAAAATCTTTCAAGAATTTACAAAAGGCATTCCATGCTTAGTAGTTGGAAACACTGACATTAATTAGCGCTAGCAATGTTTTGTGCCCTGTTTGCATTGATGAAAAGTCACGTCTGTCAGTGTAGCTTCCAGCTGTTCCAGCTTTTCTGTGCTCTCATCCTCTGAATTTGGTTTTGCGAGTCTCATGAACTCATGATTATTAATTCTTTATTTGCTACTAGAGTCTCTTGACATTTGAGGCACAACCGTTTATCCAATCATTTACTAAGTTAATATGCAGGTGTAGTCACAAGGGTCTTGCAGTTGTGTTACAGTTTACTTTGCCCTTGCCGAGCCCGGGATCCAGACCCAAAACCTTCTTGCTGTGAGGCGGACGTGCTAACCACTATGCCCCACGTGCAACGTGCAGCCCCTACTGTATCAATTTTAACTTTACTATTTGATGGTTTAAACACTACCCTTGTGTGCCGACAGTCTTAAGTACCTCCCTTCATCAGGTTTTGTATGTTATGCCTCCTGAATAAACTGTGATGATACCTCTCTTAAGGCAGAGGGGAAAAAAAACATTTCCTTTACTGCATCCTTGCTGGAACTCTGAGGCTTTCTGCATTCCCATCGAAACAGACGACTGACAGAGTTAAACCCGTATGCACGATGAGGATCTAACTTGCGGCATTCAGTGCCTGCATAAAGCATCCTCAATGTGTATAACACTACGATGATCAGCTTTAAATAAATTCATCTGTAAATAATGAGCAGTGTTTCTTCTAAATCACTCAAGTGTAAAAGTTTGAAGAGGAATGGAGATGTCTATCTAATGTTTCCTTATTTTTCGACAGGAAAGCACAGGCTTGTTGACTTCCTCTCCCCTCCCTTCCTTCCTTCTCTCCGAAGGTACTCATCTGAAAAATGGGAACAAAGTGATTGTTCCTGTTCTCTTTCTTAAGTCACTTCAAATGCTGTCTGCTGTGTTGGAGGCTCATTGTCCAGAGCACGGGGCAAGGGACAGGTAAGCACATGGCTTGCTAACACACTATCACACAGGCAGAGGCCAGGGTAGTTTTCATTCAGGGAGCTCTGAGCGAGGAGGAGCTTGAGCTTATTACCTGAATCCATCAGGGACAGCGAGCTGGGCAGAATAATTGTGGTCACTGAAGTAAGTATATAGTTTTTACAGGTGTTTTATGAGGGTGTTGATGGTTTTTTATGGTTGGTGCATAACTGCTGACTTTGATTGGCCATGTGATGTATGGTATGCTAGGCATGTGTGCTTTCATAGAATGTAGAATTTTATTGCAATAGTAAAGTGTGTTACAGTTTAATGTCTATATGTCATCAAAATAAGGTCAATTTTACCCCACCTACATTTGGTCAATGTTGGGCATGTCCATGACTTTAAAACAACATGTAATTCATATCATAATCAACGTTTTTGGGACAAAGGTGTGTTGTTATTATTTTATTTAGTTATTCTTTTGCTCAATTTGAGCATTTTCTCCTAAATTATTTTAGCCTTTTATTTTTAAAACCAGTTATTTTATTTTTGAGAAACTCTTTTTAGAGTAGTAACAATGTCACGAACCCAAAACAAAGAACTGCTGAAGTTCCAGTATTTCTTTTTTATATTGATTCTTCCCCATTCACTTTCCCCCTGTTTAGCAATGTTAGCCAAAGGCATACTGTTATACCCGGCGTAAAGAGAGATTTACATTTTGCCTAATGAATTCAAACAAGTGATTGTTGTGTAGTCGGATGAAAAGAGAGAAGTGTTTGCTGTGCCGAAGTGAAAGATGAGTTCAGTAAACCAGCATGAAGAAGCGAAAAACTTGACAAAAAAAATGACAAAAATGATTCATCAGACTGAATGCACTTCCTGTTTGAATATTAGTCATAAGCATTGATTCGTTCTCATTACACGCCATCTTTAATATTTATTTATTTAAATATATTATTGTAAATGCTAATTACAACTGAATTTCCTCCTCCATTGTACCTACTGGTAATTTATATTTACATAAATATCTTTGGATGCTTATCTTCCCAGGCGCGTGATGGACAGATCCATAATTTTTGGTAAAAGAAAGAACCTGACTGACACTAATCTGAGGACTTTTCCAGGCCCATAACCACAACCAATCTTTCTACCTGAGAGGTTCTTTTATTAGCAAAGCAGCTGCTCGTGCTCTCAATATGGACCACAGTGATTACGAGCCCAAAAGGGCAGCTAATTCCATTCCCAGAACTGTTGACCTCTCCCATCTTCCATACCATATTGTTCAACCTGTCCCTACCAAGCCTCTACCACCCAAATATATCCCGGAGATGATTGATCTGAACAAGCTTCAGTTTCATAGAGTCCTGAGAAGATACGATACAGTGCAGGTCAAACAAGAAACAGTTAAACCTATGCCAATATGGCCTTCATCCCCTCTTCTCTTACACCCTCCTTCTCCATACTTCCCACCGCTTCGTCCAAGCTTGGTCCCTTTCCCATTCCTCTTGCCAGGCCCAGTCATGCACCTTTCTCCCAGTTCCTTCTACCAGCGTGAGGTGCCAAGATACTACAGAAGAGGCGCAGATAGCTCCAGATCTGGGCTTAGCAGTGCTGAGAAGTTTGGCTTGAACATCCACATCGATGACAGCTATTATGTGGACGTAGGGGGTGAACAGAAGCGCTGGAAATGCCGCATGTGTGAGAAGTCCTACACCTCTAAGTACAACCTCGTCACACACATTCTGGGACACAGTGGCATCAAGCCACATGGTTGTGGTCTCTGTGGGAAGCTTTTCAAGCAGCTGAGCCACCTGCATACACACATGCTCACGCACCAAGGCGCCCGTCCCCATAAGTGCCAGGTGTGCCACAAGGCATTCACTCAGACAAGTCACCTGAAAAGACACATGATGCAACACAGTGATATCAAGCCATACAGTTGCAGCGTGTGTGCTCGAGGCTTTGCCTACCCAAGTGAGCTTAAGGCCCATGAGCTTAAGCATGAGAGGGGCCAAGAAAATGTGTGCGTGGAGTGCGGCCTCGACTTTCCAACACTTGCACAGCTGAAACGACACCTGACAGTCCACCGTGGACCAGCACAGTACAACTGCACTGAGTGTGGCAAGAGCTTCCAGTACCCAAGTCAGCTGCAAAACCACATGATGAAGCACAAGGACATACGGCCTTTTATCTGTAGCGAGTGTGGTATGGAGTTTGTGCAATCCCATCACCTCAAGCAGCACACCCTGACCCACAAGGTATGTGTGAGTATTAGTGTGGAGATAAGGGCAAGGTTAGGCAGATTAACACAACAACGAGCGAAATATTGCAGTTTAGCTGTAAGAGACCCTGAATAAACTGAGGAAGTCTTATAATGTGCTTTGAGAACATTGCAGGCTTAAAATCGGAATTTAGATACCATCATCATCATCATCATTTGCCGAACCGCTTAATCCTATTAGGGTCGTGGGGAGGCTGGAGCTTATCTCAGCCAATACTTGGCAAAGGCGCAATACACCTGAACAGCTTACCAGACCATCACAGGGCTACCCACACTAACCATTCATACTCACATCCACACCTTGGGGCAATAGAGCAGCCAATTAGCCTGATACATGTCTTTGAACTGTGGGAGAAAACCAGAGTACCTGGAGGAAACCCAAGCAACAACAGGGAGAACATGCACAACTTCACACAGAAACACCCTCATCGAGCCGGGGACTCAAACACAAGACCTTCTTGCTGTGAGGTGGACGTGCTAACCACTACGCCACAGTGCTGCCCGATTTAGATATTAGTGGCATTTGTTATGATGTCACATCAACTGCATGATCTATATGGATTATAAGGACATATCCTACTCCTCTTTTCATGATGTTATTTCAACCTGTTTCGCAGGGAGTAAAGGAGCATAAGTGCCGTATCTGTGGCCGTGAGTTCACACTGCTGGCCAACATGAAGCGCCACATCTTGATCCACACCAACATCCGAGCCTACCAGTGCCACCTGTGCTACAAGAGCTTTGTCCAGAAGCAGACACTCAAAGCACACATGATCGTTCACTCAGATATCAAGCCTTACAAATGCAAGGTGAGTCAAATGCATGACTTCCATTATGATAACGCAACCAAATTTAAAGTGAAGAATTGCTATGTGAGCCTGACTCTCATTACATGGGAAATAAAGAAAATTAATAAAGGCCGAGATCAGGTCAAATCATCAGTTTCCAGATGAGGCTGTATCTGGTCATTATAACATGAATGGGATCATTTCAGATGACATCCTAAACGTGAATTGAATTCATTTCATTCATTTGTTGAACTGCTTAATCCTGTTAGGGACGCGGGGATAGGAGTCCTATCTTAGCTGACACTGGGTGAAGGTGGGGTACACCCTAAACACCTCACCAGACCATCGCAGGGCAACACACGCACAACCATACACACTCACACTCACACCTAGGGGCAATTTGGAACAGCCAGTTAGCCTAATGTGCATGTTTTTGGACTGTGGGAGGAAACTGGAGGAAACCCACGCAAGTACAGGAAGAATATGCAAACTCCACACAGAAACGTCCTCACCCAAGAATCCAGGACCTTCTTGGTGTGATGCGGACGTGCTAACCACTACGCTGCCGTGCCGCCCGAATACATTTCAGTTTCATTTTAATTTCTATCAGCTCTTATCATCTCTTCTATCTCTACATACTTGCAGAGATGCAATTCCATGAACAGGTAATAAACAAGTCATTTTGGGGTCCTTGATGTTTTGGAATTCTTGTGACCTTAGGCTGAGATGGGTGAGTTGAGGCGATGACCAGATAGCTTCGTTTTTTTGGCAACCTTATGTCTCCTTGTCCATAGGAAGGATATCTCCACACAAACTGCCTCTGTAACAATAGCGCTCTTGTCCCTTGAGAAAAGGTCCCGCAAATAGATTTCATCTCGCTTTCTCTTGTGCTTGGGAGCACTTCCTGTTTTCTCACGGTCCTTTTGGACAGTTTACAGTCCCTCTCTCCTCCTGAAGGAAAGGCCCACCCTAATGAAAAAAATAATGTAGAGGAAGGACAGCACAGGAGTGCCCTTCCCTATAGGCTTGTGGCCCTTTCTGCTGGCCTCTTCCTTTCGCTGCTCTGCTCACCCATTCATGATTACTTTCAGCCCTAAGTGTGTTTGATAACAGCTAAATTCATGGAATTGTTTTCTCTGTGTTTCCTCGAAGTGTGTAACTCAAGTGGTGCAAATAGTGGAAGGAATTTCTGGTTTCTTTAAATGTAAAGTGAAGAAATGACAGTTTTGTTACTACTATCTCTGTAATGTTCCTGTAATTTTAATTATTTGCACCTGAACGGTTATGTTCTCTTTTCAGCTATGTGGGAAGGAGTTCAACAGGATGCATAATCTGATGGGTCACATGCACTTGCACTCAGACAGCAAACCTTTCAAGTGCCTGTACTGCCCCAGCAAGTTCACTCTAAAAGGGAATCTGACCCGTCACATGAAGGTCAAACACGGTATCATGGACCGAGGACTAGATGCAAGAGGTACTGAGTATTAATTAAATAAAAAATTATTTATCTGAATGTATCTCATACACATGTGGCCAGTGGTGTAGTAGTTAGGGTGCTGGGCTCATGATCAGGAGGTTGCAGGTTTGAATCCCTATTAGACCCCCACTGTGTTAAGACCCATGGGCAAGGACTTAACCAAAAAAATGTGCCTCTGTCCTCACAGCAGTATAAATCCAATAAAAATACTGGGAAGGTAACCTGAACCGAACTCCTAGTCACTTCAGGCTACAGAAACCTGTGAGGAGCCACTAGGCGTGGGTGTAAAAAGCCCAACAGACTTACCATGTATCTAATACTGTCTTCTCTTTGAAGTATTCAGGCGCAGAGGACGGTTCTGTCTTTCCAGCCCTCTTCGTCTCCTGTCTCGGTTCAGTCAGGACAAGCCGTTTGATCTGTCCCAGAAGAGCCATCCCCAACTCCGTCTGTCTCAGTCAGATGGCGAGAGCCGTGAGGAAGATGACGACAGCCTATACAGGATGAGCCAGTACAGTCCTGATCGTTTCCAGACAGAACTGGGAGGAGCCCGAGAAGCAGACGATGAAGATGAGGAGGAAGAGGATGGGATGGTTCACGAAGAGGAAGAGGAGAGGAGTGAGAAACAGTTCAAACTGAGTAAAGAGGCGCTCCAGTGCATACGTTACAGAGAGAGTCAGCATGGTTCGATCTCTGATGGAGAGCTCTACTGTAGTCGAACATACCGGGATAGAAAATTAAGCTGTGAATGAAGTCTTGCAAAATATA
>JBCNYH010000015.1:20419119-20439802 GCA_039654325.1 Tandanus tandanus
ACACACACACACACACACACACACACACACACACACACACACACAAAACCATTCACACTCACACTCACACCTAGGGGACAGCCAATTAGCCTAATGTTCATGTCTTTGGACTGTGGGAGGAAACCAGAGTACCCAGAAAACATGCAAGCTCCTCACAGAAACACCTCGCTGAACCCAAAGTCCAGGACCTTCTTGCTGTTCGGTGGACGTGATAACCATTACACTACCGTTCCGTGTTGAAATGCACGAATGTTAATTTGAAAGTGTGAAATGAAGAGATGGACAGGGTGTTCTTTTCTGATTTATAACAATAATATAAATTAATTCATTTATCATTTTCTGAACTGCTAAATCCTACTAGGGTCGTTGGGACACTCTTAGCCGGCTCTGGGCGAAGGCAGTGTACACCCTAAACAGCTCGCCAGACTGGCAGGGTGAATTTATTAATTTTTTTATTTTTGGCTGATTTAATATTAAATCAGATAAAGACAATTCAAACAGAGCTAATACATAAGAAAATAGTTTATAATGTATTAAATATTAAATAGAATGAAATTTAATAATATATGGTAATTTGCCTTTTTTATGATAAAATAAAGAATGTTGTTATTAAAATGGAATAATTACTGGATGGCCTGAACCTTAAGAATAACCTATTAGCCTGTAGGCTTTGAATAAAGGTTGGTATTAAGAATATTATTAATTCACTCACTTTCACTCATTTGTTGAGCCGCTTAATCCTACTATGGTCACAGGGAGGCTCGAGCCTATCTCAGCCAACACCGGGTGAAGGCGTGGTACACCCCGGACAGCTCACCAGACCATCGCAGGGCCAAAACACACATACAACCAATTACAGCCAATCTGGAACAGCCAGTTAGCATAATGTGCATGTTTTTGGACTGTGGGAGGAAACGCAAGCAAGCACAGGGAGAAACACACTCGCCGAGCCCGGGACTCGAACCCAGGACCTTCTTGCTGTGAGGTGGACGTGCTAACCTAGGCCACCGTGCCGCCCCTCACTATTAATTCAAAATAATGAAGAATTACTGTTATATAAAACATGAATGATTTTGTCAATAAGTCTTGCAACAATTAAATAGCTTGATCTTTCAGTGAAGTTGTAATTGGATATTTTCTTTTTCCATCTGAAGATGCTGTAAGGTTAAACTGTGCTCACCATGTGAGGAGCTTTCCTTGGGCTCTACACAACCACGTGGGTGCCTGCGGCTATGAATGCCGCTCAGTAGCGCCCTCTGCTGACACCCTGTAATATTTCACCTTTAAACTGTACCCGGATAAAACGCTGAGGTCAGTTCCACTCACATTTAAATCCCTACCTAAGGTCGATCTCGGATCTGTGTATTTCGTAACCTGGGATGAAATGTGATAAAGAATAAAGCGCAAATAAAGACACGCTATACACTATAAAAACCACATAAAGCCATGTTTGGGTTGTAGCACTTGGAGAACGCCAGAGGGCGCTGCATGTGTGAGTGGTGGAGTCCAAACATGGCGGCCTCCATCCTGCACCGCTTCAGCTCACCTGTCAGGACTGCACTAAAATGTGTGACTCCGTGTTTAAATGGTGAGGTTTTAATTCATCTGTTAATATCATTTTGTTCATATTTCTTGTCTGTAAGTGTTTATTTATTAGAAATACCAGGTGGAGTGTGATAGAGTATCATTCGGTTGTCAAGGTTGCTAGCTAGCTAAGCTAATAATAACAATAATAACAATAATAAAGCTAAATATGGTACTGAGGAGTGGAAAAGTAAACATTTCTCCCGGAATAAAGGTAAATCATTCTGTAATGTAAGCCCTGAAGTACTAAAATACAACCCGCTGATATTAACCCAGGTGGTGTAGTGGGTAGTATGTTACAGCAAGGAGGTGATGGGTTCGAGTCCCCGCTCGGCGTTCTGTGAGGAGTTTGCATGTTCTCTCCCTGCTTGCATGCGTGGATTCTCCGGGTACTTTGGTTTCCTTCCACAGCCCGAAGACATGTACCTTAGACTAACTGTTCGTTCCAAGTTGCCCCTGTGTGTGTGTGTGTGTGTGTGTGTGTGTGTGTGTGTGTGTGTTTGCATGGGTTTCCTCCACGGTTTTGGGCTCGGTGAGGGAGTTTCTGTTTGGAGTTTGCATGTTCCCACCATGCGTGTGTGGGTTTCCTCTGGGTACTCTGGTTTCCTCCCACAGTCCATTTGGCTAATTGGCTGTTCCAAATTGCCCCTAGTCGTGAGTGTGTGATGACCTGGCGATGACCCCGCTCCAGCTGCCCCACGACCCTAGTGATAGCCAAAGAATACATTTTGATCAGTTAGATGGAAACAGTAAGACGTTGTTGTTGTTGTTGTTGTTGTTGTTATAGCTCTCATCATCCTCATCAGTGAATGTTGTTGGGTCCCAAATGCTCCCTCCCACTCTTTTTAAAACCCGTTTTTTTTTTTATAGTAAATTTCCGATTCCGTATCAGTGTATGGTCATGTATTTGAGAATCTGTGTGTGTGTGTGTGTGTGTGTTACAGGTAGAAGATGTTTACTCTCGGCAGCATACACAGACACCAGTGTGTGGGAGCAAAGAGAACTCGACCCACAGAACCTCGGTGAGCTGTTTACATTCGAGGACATTTATCTTTATAATAGCGTTAAAAACACTGTAATAATGCTACTCATCTTTTCTCATGTCATTTGGAGATGTTTGAAGTTTGACTCCTGAGTCCTCAGTTTTTAAGCAGTGCTCTGTGAACTCGACTTCTAGATTTATTTACATGTTAATTGGGTTCAGTGTTTTTATTTATCCCTTTCAGCTACACTGGCCTCACTTATGGACAGGACGTATGAGAAAAAGCTCCCGGTCAGCTCTCTGACAATAGCACAGGTGAGTGAATGAAGCCTCGTGTGTGTAAATAATAATGATCCTCTCTGAAGATTCTATTTTTCACTCGGCTTTAAAGTGTGGCAGGTTTTATTGGGTCTCCGGTACATCGACAGAATTACTTTCCCCCCCCCTTGTTTGTTTGGGAAAATTATTAAGTTTAATTCGTTTAAAATATGTGTCATGAAGCCAAATCGCTGAGCTGTTCAACAAAAATTGGTTTGTGTCATATCAGTGATGGGTTTATTTTATACAAAGTAAAAACAATCCAGGGGAAGGGTGATTCCATAATTTTTGCCAGGTGTCGTGGTAATACTGCTAAAACAACCACAATTCTTCATGGCATGAATTCCACAAGATCCATCCATCCATTTGCCGAACCGCTTAATCCTATGAGGGTCGCGTGGAGGCTGGAGCCCATCTCAGCTAGGCGAATGGGGAGTACACCCTGAACAGCTCGCCAGACCATTACAGGGCAATCACACACACAACCATCCACACCTCGGGGCAATTTGGAACAGCCAGCTAGCCTAATGTGCATGTCTTTTGCTTGTGGGAGGAAACTAGAGTATGATTCCTGAATTAGTCGAGAGTTTATGAGTAGTTATGAACACGTCTGAACCAGACTCGGTGCACTGACGTTAAGTTGCGCTCACATGATACTGATCATGATCCGGATTTGAGCCCATCATTTTCTGAAGTTAGTCCCATGTTTCAGCCGATTTTGACATGTACCGTATATGTGTTCTCCGATTGTTACCCGGTGTGGTTATTGTGTGATGTGACAGAGTTATTCTCATGTTTCTTCTGATAGTATTTTGATCCATATTATGATCCAGCGTTGTACCAGTGTTGTTCTGATGTGTCTCTGATACTGTATCAAAAAGCTTGGGAAGTGTCTCCCCATGTTACTTTAATTTTTTCCAAAGTTTAAACCAATGTTGGAACATTCACTGTACCGAGGTTTTTTGATTTTTTTTTTTTTTTTTTTTTTTTTTTTTTTTACATTGTCCTCCAAAGTTTTCTGATGTGTACCAGTGTTCTTCGATTTCCTCTGATGTAACATAGGAATGTGATCGGGAGAAATTGGGATCATGATCGTTATCGTGTGTGCACTCCTTTAGTTCATCCATGTTCTCAACACAATGCCGTCAGTCTTGGAGACCCAACTGTTTAAATAAGATCTTAAGAAGCATGTAAGGATAAAAACTGGGTTGTTAAGGTCAGCATGTTGTACCTAGATATTTTTGATTACATGTGGGATTGTATTTTATTCCACAGAGTATTTTGCAATTAAAGTGTTTCCACTGGAGCACCTTATAAAATGAAAATAAATTATGTTAAGTTAGTATTATTAAATAATTGAAGTATGGGTGTGCCTCCTTCCATCTGTGTGACAGCACCTCCCCTTTGCTGACATGCAATTGGCTGATTACTTCATTCATTTTCTAAGCCGCTTAATCCTAATAAGGGTCGCGGGGAGCCTGGCGCCCATCTCAGCCGACTCTGGGCGAGGGCAGGGTACACCCTCAACAACTTACTAGTCTATCACACGCACAACCACTTACACTCACACCTAGGGGTGATTTGGAACAGCCAATCAGCCTACTGTGCATGTTTTTGAACTGTGGGAGGAAAGCAGAGTACCCAAAGGAAACCCACACAAGCACAGGGAGAACATGCAAACTCCACACAGAAACGCCCGAGCCCGGGAATCGAACCCGGGACCTTCTTGATGTGCTAACCACTACTCCACCATGCCACCCTGGCTGAATACCTAACTCTAGGAATGTGTAGTTGTACAGGTGTTCCTAATAAAGTGCTCAGTGAGTGAGTACATTATGATATTGTTTGGGGGGTTTTTTTGGTTCTGCATTTTGTAATAATTATAGTGTAATTGTTTATTTACATTAATTATTATTTATTCTTATACAATATCATTTATAAGTAAGCCTGTATGAAATGTCTAGGGATCAATATATATATTTTTATCGTTACTATCTTTTACATTTAAGAAGATTAAAGGTATTAGTGTTTTAATCATCCGACCTCTTTTTAGTTTGTAGATAATATATCATCCAGAGAGGAAGTTGCTCAAGCGGAGTATTATTTATACAAGTAAGTAGAAAATCTTTATTTCATCTTCTTCATTTTTCAAACATCATTGGACTGAAAAACCTTACACCAGTGTCTTATTAGAAAACTAACCCTGTATCTCTAAGTACATCTCCCTCTTGTGTGTTCTGAGGTTCCGGCACAGTCCGAATTGCTGGTATCTCCGTGACTGGACCATTCATAGCTGGTTTCGACATTGTCTTAAATATGGAGTGAGAGACAGAGCCTTGTACACACTCAAGAATAAGGTAGGAGTTGTTCAAAAAGATGAACAGAACATGGAGCAGAACTTTGTTTTCACTGAATGTTGGTTAGTTAAGTTGGATGTACCGTGGAGAGGCACTTCAGCTGCATTCACGCAGGAAACAACGAGCATCAGGCGACCAGGCAAAGTCAGTGATTGGCAGCAAAATTAGCTGAACTCTTTTGAGTGATAACCAATCAGAGCTTAAAGATAGTGTTGATTGACAAATGCAGCCAAACACAGAGTTCCCCAAAACCTTTTCCTGCTTCCTTCTGTAGACCGTGTAAAACACGCGATATCACGTGCAGTTCAGGTGCAAAGAGATTCACGTGTCGCTCGTCACTTCCTGTGTGAATGCAGTTTTAGCGTTTCACACTGTACAGAACTCTGATATTATTGACTTCCCTATGTTTAGGTACAGTTTGGGATGTTTCCAGATGAGTTCACATTTAATATCCTGATTGACTCTTACCTCAAAGAAAAGGACTACCAGGGTATGAGCAGTAATAAAAAGTTGGCGCCTCAGTTTACTGATTCCATTGCTGAATAGTTTCATAAGGTTAATCTTTATTAAGCATTTTATTATTTATTTATTTATTTGTAATCATTGCAGGAGCCTGCAAAGTTGTGGAGGAGGTGATGCTTCAGGAAGCTTTTGACCTGCCCACGACGCAGATCTTATCCCTGTTTGCCCTGAGCAAGTATTTAGCAGCCAAGCCGAACATTAGTGTATGTCTATTCAATAAAACTCTGAAACAGTGATAATAGCTGATATGATGCATGTACAGATTTTTTTTTTTAATCATTATTTGAAGACTTGTGCGAGTTCTTGCTAGTGTAAGGTTTTTAAATAGTTGTTTCTAGTTGGCTGTCTGAGCGTAGCCCTCGATTACATTCACATTACACGTCAGATAACCTTCAAAACAAATAATCCTCACAGTGAAAGCCTGTAATGATCATTATTTTAGTCTTTAGAAAGCATTGTTGTTTTCAGTATAAAGACTTGAATAAAGTCGGCTGCTCTAGAGGTGTTTGGGTTTCAGCAGTAACTTTTAGCCCACGTTATATTTTATCTTAATTAAGCCAAGATTAAAAATGTACGGATCATTGGAAAGGTTACATAAAGGCACATTAAAGATGAATGATTTGCTCAGCAGCAGTTTAATAGATGAATCCCGTGTGGAATTATATTCAGTCTGCTGGAATTCAAACAGTTAATTGGTAAGAGAGAATGTTCTGCCAAGAAGGGAGACAAAAATACAAGAACTTCTAAAAGAAAAGAGTGATGATTTTACCATCTTCCCAGAGATCCTTAAAGAAGGGATCAGTGGATTTACATATGGATCATTAAGTTCATTCATTCATTTATTGCAGCTATAGGAGGTATTTATTCTACCTGTTGTAGCCTAAATCATTCAACAGTGAAGGTGCGCTCACACAATTCGATCCTGATCCTGATTTGAGCCGATAATATTCCGATGTTATTCCGAATGTTTCAGATGGTGTTCTTCGATTGTTACCTGATGAGATTCTGTTTCACTGGGATTATGATCTATACAGATGTCACTCTGATTTGTATGGATGTTGTTCCGATGTGTCTCTGATATTGTATAAAAAATGTGCAAATTTAATGGAAATGTAACCGGAATGTCTCCCAATCCCCAAATATACATTCCCAAAATATTTTACTCCTTCCCAAAGTTTCCGCAAAATTCTTCAATGTCCTCCGATGTTTCCAGTGTGTACCGATGTTCTCCAATTTCCTCCGATGTAAAATTGGAATATGATCAGGTATCACGATCGGTATCGTGTAAGTGCACCTTTGGTTGAAACCTTTAACTAGAATAGATGAAGTGACCGAGAGATCAGTCATCATTATTCAAATTTATACAAATTGTCTTTATTACTTCAGACTTAAAATAGAAGAAAGCACTGACATTCATTGAAGTATCTGAAATTTAAAAATACTTCCCATGATTGTTCAGCTAAATAAAATTGAATATTGTGCAGATGTAGGAACTACCAAAATATGAATGAATAGGTATTTGTGAAAGCGCGCACAATACACTGCTGTTTAAAAAAATATAAAATTATGCAAAGTAATATCATGCTGTTAATTAGAAAAAAAGAATGTGATTTTATTAAACAGTGTGTGTGTGTGTGCGGTGGAAGTGAGTATGGACAATCATCCATTAAAATATATCAAATATGTCTGGTTTCAGAGAGAAGTGTTGAAAGAATCTTGCTGAAAAGAGCTGAAATCCCCATCAGGCAGTAGTGAATGTTCGCGATGCAGTACAGCAGCTCATTTAGGATTCCTGTCTTTAAGATTATCTGGATCATTGTCTGTTAGGATTAATATCTCATGCAGTGAACGAATAATGACAAAAAATTAAGGGTTCTCTTGAAACAATGAGTACAGTTCAGTGTTGTGTGGAAAATCGTCTTTTGAAGGTGACTGTGTAGAATTATGTTAATTGTTGATATATCTATCTATATATATATATATATCTATCTCAACAATTAACATAATTCTACAGTCACCATCACATACATTATACAAATATATATATATATATATCTATCTCAACAATTAACATAATTCTACAGTCACCATCACATACACTATACAAATACACACACACATATATATATATATGTGTGTGTGTATGCATATTTATCATTGTTTATTTGTGCAGTGGCAGGAGGAGAGGAGCATGGGCGCAGCTCTTCTGTTAGCTGGACTGAAGCAGGACAATTCTATTGGTGTTAGTGCTCAGTTACTTGGTCATACACTCATTGGTGTGTATTCAGTGCTCCAAAAAATATAATCATCTTTCTTCATGTATAAATTTAGTTCTCATATTAAAAATGTTTAAAGCTTGGATAATATGATTTTTATAAAAGAGCCCTGATGACCGATATAATGGCTTTGTGTACATCTAATGAATGTGATGTTTGTTATGAATGTTCTGTAAAACTAAGAAACATCAGTTCCTGTAAAAGTGGCATGTGGTTGTGTTTATTCGTTGCAGTCTTGTATTTTGGTATAACGAAATAAATTGCAAAATTATCATCCTTTCATTAGGTAAGGTGGAGATGGCCAGAGGAATCCATGCAGTGTTTCACAACATGCCCCTGATGTGGACCCCTGGTTATCTGAAGAAAAGCCTGGTCGTTATGGAGCGAGTGTGCACTGATGCTGGAGATTTGAAACTATGCAAGGAAATTGTGAGTATGTAGAAAGATTTCACAAAAATTGCTGTAATTGCTCACATCTGTGGGAGAAAGAAAGTCTCGCAAGTCACTCCATCAGATTGAAAAAGGTACATTTTACATTTTGGAGAATGTGTTCGTGAATAACATACTTGGATGAATACGACCTGCCTCTCGAAGTAATCTCCCATGAACGCAAGTGTTCCTGCTTCACTCACTCTGATTGAGGAATGAGATAAATGACAGCATTATTTACTCTTTCTGTTCCACTTTTTAACATTTTTCAAAATGTTTATCTTTGAGGGTTTTTTAATCATGATGGACATATCTGACTGTTTAACACTGATGTGGGAAAATATTCATGCCTCTGGAAAGCTTACTGCCTCTGTTGTTCTACCCATACAATAACATATCAAAAATAAACAGACCCCACCATTTCTGAAAGATATATACATAGATATATACATTTACAAACACGTAGTACTCAAGCTGATGGAGATCCCTCAGGGATCATTTTCAACAATCCAAAGACACCTGTCAGAGAGCCCAGGTCGACCTGAGCAGAAGGCTGTTGACTCCTTATCTTTTGCTGATGAATTGTACAATCACTCTGTTGGCTGTGGGAGAAGAATTACAAGGTTTAGTGCAAACTATTGCTAGCTAAGTCCATCCTCAGATTGACCCACAGTACGGCCTCTATCTACATTTATGGCATTTGGCAAACACCCTTATCCAGAGTGACTTACAGAAGTGCTTTGAAGTCAGTATCACTGAATACCTTCTGACACTGGTCACTAGGACACAGGCTGAGCATTTTATTTAATAATTTTTTATTTAATATATAAACATATAAACAAGTACTTCTTGAAACAATGTCGGTTTTCAGCTGTTTGAAGACATCCAGTGACTCAGCTGTCCAAACCTCTAGGGGTTCATTCCACCACCTCAGTGCCAGAACAGAGAACAGTTTAGATGCAGGTTTTCCTTGTCCCGTGTTAGAAGGAGGGACCAGTCGTGCCGTGCTGGAGGATCGGAGAGAAGTAGGAGGATGCAGGTCCGTTTTTGCCTTTGGCGAAAATTGGTGTTTTAAAGCTAATGTGAGCAGCTACAGGAAGCCAGTGGAGAGGTGTGGGAAAATTTGGGAAAGCCGTGCAGCTGCATTCTGGATTGGTTGAATGGCGCACAGAGGAAGACCTGCCAGAAGTGAGTTGCAGTAGTCTAGCCTTGAGATGACAAGGGACTAAACAAGTATCTGAGTGGCATTTTATATACTGTAATCTAAAATTAAAATACACAGATAGAAATCTGTAATAAGGGGTGTCCATTTACTTTTGATATGTCTCGTATTTTCATAAGACCGGTTCCTTTTTTTTTTTTTTATAATGATTTAGCAACATGCTTATTAGTATAAGATGAAACTTTATTGACCCACAAAGAGAGATTTCTGTGTTACATTAACAGCTAATAAGCCAGGGATCAGACAATGCAACGACATCAGAACACAATATTAAAGAAAAATCAATTATCCATATAATGGAACGTTAACTTTAGATCTAGTCAGATTGTTGCATATATTTGGTTTTATTTTGACTGTGTGTTGCACTCGTCTACAGTGTACCACTACATTTGGTCCGGCTCTTAAGTTCATTTGTAACTCTCGGATGTGTACTTGGATGGGATTCTCCCCTGCTTGCATGTGTATACATCACCACTATTACTCTGTGCTGTTTGTATTTTTCAGCTTGACTACGTGCAGATGATACTACAGGAGCTTGTGTCACTGCTTGCTTCTGAAGCAATAGAACAGAAAGCTGAAGAAAACCAGGGTGTGACCATAGATGAAGATGATGAGCTTGAAAGATCCAAACTACCACAGTACATGGCTAGGTTTAAGGTTAGTGTACAACCTCTGGTTCAAACGTTATGGGATCACCACCCTTTACCCAGCTTTTTCTTTAACCTTCTAAACTAATAATTCACAGGTATAACACACTTGTTTGTTTAATAGTTGAATATTCTGGATTTATGAAAAAAACTCTAATGAATGACATTTTTTTCCAAATCATGTAGAAGAAAAACCATTAAAACCAAGCAGGTGCCACCTTTCTTGAGTAGTGGTTAACCGATCAGCTTTCCAGGATGTCTTTCCTCCATCCGTTTTCGATCAGAAATCTGGACTGTTTCCTGGTTTTATCATTGGGTTGATGATCCTGTCCTGAATTCAAACTTTAACACTCTTGACTCTGTGGCATGATGTGTTATCATCCTGAAATATTACTTCATCACCAAATTTTTCTACAGTGGGGATGACAAAAAGTCACCAAAATTTCAATGTACACCTCTGCACGGACTGCTGAGGTCATGACTGTGATTGCCCCTGGTCCTTTACAGGACCTGTAACCCCATATCATAAACAAGTGGGATCTTCAGGCAGTCATATTTACGTTTCATTAGAAAGACACCAGACAAAGGTTTCAGAATCAACTTCCTGCCAGTGGAGATTTGTGATTAATCATTGAATACTCTCTCGCTCACGATCTCTCTCACTCACTCACTCGTTAATCCTACTAGGGTCGCAGGGAGAACGGTACCTATCTCAGCCAGCAGGGAACACCCTGAACAGCTCTCCAGACACACACTCACACCTAGGGGCAATTTGGAACAGCCAGTTAGCTTAATGTGCATGTCTTTTTACTGCGGGAGGAAACCCACGCAAGCACAGGGAGAACCTGCAAACTCTACACAAATGCTCGAGCCTGTGACTTGAACCCACGACCTTCTTGTTGTGAGGTGAATATGCTAACCATTATGCCACCGTGCCATTCCTCTGGCTGAACCCTGATGTGTTTATTGTAGGACTATGACTTTATTAGAAAAGGTTCCTGGCAGAAACTCACTGAAATCTGCTAGTGGTACGATTATAACATTTTTAAACAGAAATGCTTGAGCCGAGCCCAGGAATTGAACCAGGACCTTCTTCCCTTTGAGGCGTACATGCTAATCACTTCAGTGTATTTGTGTGTGTTTGTGTGTGTATATATATGTGTGTGTGTGTGTGTATATATATGTGTGTGTGTGTGTGTGTGTATATATATGTGTGTGTGTGTGTGTGTGTATATATATGTGTGTGTGTGTGTGTGTGTGTATATATATGTGTGTGTGTGTATATACATACATACATACACTGAAGTGTATATATAGTTCCAATTTTACCCCTCACCGTGGAATGAGTCCATAATTTTTTTTTATTTTTTTAATAATTTATTTTCATTTGTTTAAGGTGTTTTCCATGAATCCAGAATGTTTAGCTATTAAACAACCGGAATTTTGTCATATCTTTTGATTTGTTTATTTGCTAAAAAGGAAAAAAGGCTGTGTTGATTTTATCCATGTGTGGAGATGGCTGTGTTACTCTAATATACTTCTACTACTTTTGATAAAGGGAATTATGTTAAATTTAACCTAAACCTAGTTAATGCAAGAACATAAGGTTAGAGTTAAACTTCAACCTCACAGAAGTGTTTGAACATGAACAGATGTAACCTTCACTGATTTGTCTGGTTGCCATTTCTTTGATTGTAATAGTAAACAATTATAAATCATCATCATCTTCCGCTGGTTCCGGGGTCGGGTCGCGGGGGCGGCAGCCTAAGCAGTGAGGTCCAGACGTCCCTCTCCCCAGCCACTTCCTCCAGTTCTTCCAGGGTACACCTAGGCGTTCCAAGACCAGCTGAGAGACATAGTCCCTCCAGCGTGTTCTGGGTCGACCCCGGGGTCTCTTCCCAGTGGGACGTGGACGAAATACCACTCCAGGGAGGCGTTCAGGAGGCATTCTAATCAGATACATTTTATTTAAAAATATTTGCACCTTTTTAAGTGGCACGGTGGAGTATTGGTTAGCACATGTGTCTCACAGCAAGAAGGTCTTGGGTTTGACTCTCGGGCTTGCATGTAGTTGCTGTGTAGAGTTTGCATGTTCTCCTCGTGCTTGCGTGGGTTTCCTCCGGGTACTCCGTTTTTCTTCCCACAGTCTAAAAACATGCACGTTAGACTAATTGGCTGTTTCAGATTGCCCCTAGGTGTGATTGTGAGTTTGAATGGTTGTGTGTGTGTGTTGGCCCCGTGAGCTGTTCAGGGTGTATCCTGGCTTCGCCCAGAGTCGGCTGTGATAGACTCCACCCTCTCTGCGACCCTAGTAGGATTAAGCAGTTTGGAAAATGAGTGAGAGAGTAAAAACAATTCTGGTTTGTTAACCTGTGAATACTGAATTATTGCTTTTTTTTTTTTTATTGCTGGTCTATTGTTCAGGAACTGAAGGAGCAGCTACACACACAGGGGAAAGTGGAGATGCGCAGTCTGGATACCCTTGTGTCCATCCTGGCTGATGAGAAACTGGGAAACTATGAGGAGCGAGATCTGGCTGAGTACAAGAAGAATGTGCAGGCCTGGAAAGCAGAGCATGTGCAACTTATCCAGAGAGAGGAAATGATGAGAAGAAAAGCAGAACAGGAGCATTTGGCAAGAAAAACAGCCCAGGAAGTCCAGTGACACCCACACACACTTAATCTGGGCACATAGAAGGAGAAGTGATTGTTGTTTCATGTTTAAGTGGCCAAAACATTACGTAAATTGTTTTCTCTTTTTTCACATCCTGTCAGTGTCTGATCAATAAAAAACAACCATGGATTTATCAGCCGTTTTTCATCCATTTATGTGCTAGATTGCACGTTCCAGAGAAAAGCAAACACAGTTTGTGCTTATACAGTCCGTTTCAGATTCGATTGGAGACGTGTTTATGCTTAATTACCTTAATCTCACACTGAAAATATGAGGGCTGCTAACCTTTATCTGACGTAGATTAATATAGGATTATAACCCCTATTAAAAATATACCATCACTTCCATATTGGGGTATTGTTAATGTTATTTTAGCTGTCTACCACTCTATTGGAGTTGATGTTAGATAATGCATATGAGCTCATAGCATAGCCTTTCAGGTTTAATTTAATTTACATGCAATCGAGGTGATTATTGTAGGAATTATTTTCTTTTAGTTTTAAATGGTCCCCAAGCTACCAAAAATAATAAAAAAAAAATGGCAGACAGTTGGGGGCAGTCGTAGCCTAATGGTTAGAGAAGCAGCTTTGGGACTGAAAATTCGCTGGTTCGATTCTCGAACCAGCAGGAAGAATGTGTGGCGGTGGGGGAGTGAGCTGCACCTTCCCTTTCTCCACCTTCATGGCTGAAGTGCCCTTGAGCAAGGCACCGAACCCCCAACTGCTCTCAGGGCACCTAAATGTGTGGCTGCGTGCGTGCGTGCATGTGTGTGTGTGTGTGCTCACTTTGAATGGGTTAAATGCAGAGGCAATCATTTCCCTTGTGGGATTAATACAGTATAGCAAAATTTTAAAAAAATCTTCATCCCTTGTGGTAAATATATTTATGAGGTGGTTCACTGAACATTTTTGATTGGTAGAAAGGCAGCTATTAAAAAAATTCACTATTTTTAATGGCTTTTATTGAATTTGGGATGCTGTGTGAAAGGAAATAAAAATACAATGCAATAATTTGTCAATTTCATAAACCCATATTTTATGCTTAATAGAACATGCGAACGTCCAGCTTGTTGTTAGTGCTCAGTTCAAAAGCCTGCATCTGTTTACAGACAATTATATATGAAAGTGTTTCATAATATTTTATCTAATATTTTAATAAAATAATAAAATGTCTCACTTTAAACATTTGATATGTTTTTTATTTTCTCTTGTAAATAAAATATGGGTTTATGAGACGAAATGTACATTTACAGCATTTGGCAGACGTCCTTATCCAGAGCGACTTGGATTTAAAAAAAAAATAAAAAATCTAATTATTACTGCTGAGCAGGTGAGGGTACCAACTGTTTTGGAATTGGGGTTGCATGCTATATGGCCAAAATTATATGGATGCCTGACCCCTATGTGGGTCTTCACCAAACTTTTGTCACAAATTTGGAGGCAAATGAATGTCTATGTATGCTGTAGCATTATAATTTCCCTTCTCCTGAATTAAGGAGCTTAGCACAGACTTGTTCCAGCATGGCAGTGCCCTTGAGCACAAAGTGAGCACCATAAATATATGGTTTGTAAAAGCTGATTTGAAAGCCTCAAGAGGAATGCACAGAGCCCTGACCTTTCAACCCCGTTATTGTTTTATTTTTTTAACCAGGAATCCCATTGAGATTCAGAATCTCTTCTACAAGAAAGACCTGGCCAAGGTAGCAGCCAATCACACACAAACACACACACACACACATATATATATATATATATATATATATATATATAAAAACAACAAGAACAACTATTAAAACATAGTAAAACATAGTGGACTTCTCAAGAGAAACAAACACATGTCTCCATCACCACATTCTTTATGATGCCCTTAAATTTATCAGTGGAAATGAGTGTTTCAAATCTGAGATCTTTCTCTAGATTGTTCCAAGACCACGGTGCATAAAAAAGTAACCACTTAGAAGAGCGAAGCTGGTAATTATCAGAGCTGATACAGAGAAGGTTACAGAGGTGGGTTGGAAGTTTGCCCAATATTGCTTTATAAATGAAAATGTACCAGTGCTGTTGTCTGTGAATGGTCAGTGATGAGTGAGGAACCTTGCATTTCTAATGAAACGTAAAGATGCATGGTACACTGAATCAAGGTTACGTAATATGGAGGAGGCTTCATGCAAAAAAGTAGCCTCCACAAGTTTTTTCTTAGCATTGAAAGTAAAGCAAGGTTTATTTCTGAAATAAAAGCCAATCTTCACTTTAAGCTTCCTGACTAGGGTAGTAATATGAACATTAAATGAGAGTTTGTCATCAATCCATACACCCAGTTCCTTGTAGGAGGGACCCTTTCAATGGATTTCGCTTCAGATGTAAAATGCTGTACTCACCAGACAACCATCTGCGAGCTTTTGAGAAGACCATGAACTTTGTTTTCTGCATATTTAAGATCAACTTTAAGCTCAACAATGTAGTTTGTAATAGCTGAAATGCAGCCTGAAGTTCTTGCACTGCCCCTACATATATGTGAGAGCATGAGTGTATATAATTGTATCATCAGCATATAAATGCATTTTTGCTTGAATGTCTTTACCAAGATCATTTATGAAAATAGAAAACAGAATAGGCCCCAGAATAGATCCCTGAGAAACACCTTTAGTTATCTCAAGAAATTCAGATTTATGGCCTTCTGCATAAACACACTGAGTACGACCTATAAAATAGCTTTCTGTCCAGGGCACCAATAATATTGTTTATCACGATTGTAGCAGCAGTAAGAGTGCTATGACCACCTCTAAAACCAGACTGAAAATCATTTAAAATATTGTTATCAGCTAAAAACTGTTTTAACTGTAAATGTACATGGGATTGAAGGATCTTAGCCAGAACTGAGAGTTTAGAAATAGGACGGTAATTGTTCAACTCTGAAGGGTCTCCACCTTTAAATAGAGGGAGAACATAGGCAGCTTTTCAAATTTTAGGAATAGAGTTGGGAAGAAGAGTCAAGTTAAAAATATGAGTGATTGGCTCAGCGATAATATCAGCTGCCACCGTTAAAAGATAAGGATCCAGATTATCTGGACCCGCAGACTTTTTGTGATCAATGTCTCTTAGAGCTTTGCGAACTTGTAAAACTGAAATAGGTTTAAAATCAAACATCCAAGTTTTCACCAGCTGCTGGAACAGCATAACATCGGACAGACTTGTTTACATTTTTGATCACCTTTGAAATGACATGGAATACCTGAGTTCTGTGGGGTTGAACTCCACATTAACATTCATTCATTCATTGGCTGAACTGTTTAATCTGACTAGGTAGACCTGGGAGCCAGCCAGCTGCAATGAAATCGGCTGGCTACTTCGTGGAGTGGCTGGCTAGCTGCTTAGTCGGTCAAGAGAAGAGATAACTGGCTATGAAAAAACACGGCCCAGGACTCGAACCCAGGACTTACTTGCTGTGAGTTGGACGTGCTAACTACTACCCAGAAGAACCAGACCTAAATTTTCTTACCACACAGCCCTAAAGCGATAATTTATGTTGGATGTGCAGCCTGGGCAGCACGGTGGCGCAGTGGTTAGCACAGCCGCCTCACGGCAAGAAGGCCTGAGTTCGATTCCTAGGCTCAGGCGTTTCTGTGTGGAGGTTGCATGTTCTCCCTGTGCTTGCATGGGTTTCCTCCGGGTACTCCGGTTTCTTCCCACAGTCCAAAACTATGCACAGTAGGCTAATTGGCTGTTCCAAATCACCCCTACATGTGAGTGTTGGCCCTGCGATAACCTGGTGAGCTGACCAGGGTGTACTCCGCCCTAATCCAGAGTTGGCTGAGATGGGTGCCAGCCTCCCCACAACCCTAATCAGTATTCAGCGGCTTGGAGAATGAATTAATGAACGATATGCAGCTTTTCTATGTATTCATTCTCCTTTTTCCACCAAGCATGCTGATGGTGCTCATATGGGCTGAAGTGTTTTGGATTCTGATTGTAGTTCATTTGATGTTTTCTGAAGTTGAGATGCTGCATTTTTATGAAAAAGGAAGAGTTTCCATACAGCTTTTTTGGGCTGGAAACTAAAAATTAACTTGAAGACTTGACACCATCATCTTCAAGAAGTCATTTTTCATTTTCCTGAAGGACGTCAGCAGTTCTGCACTTAACTTTAAGTCATAAGGCCTGTTTTCTGCACACAGTGCATATTACATTTTGTTATATTATAGCCCCGATAGCATTTGTGCGATAACACCCGATGATGCCCACAATTCTATCAATTTTTAGGTCGGGAGCGAGCATGAGGTGTCTGTGACCAATATCGTCGACTGACTGTCGGAGATGGAAACCACCCGTTGTGGACAATCGTCCCATTTTTTGAAACCTGTTTCCAAATGTTGGATAATTACACGTGATAATCAACTAATCATTGACTGTCGCCAACCATCCGCGATTATATTGCTGACAGTCTGAGACTTCTGTGGTCCATCACAGGTAGTCGCAGATATTTGGAGACTTAGTTGCAGACAGTCTCAGACCTAGTTGCCGAACATCAGAGATTTTTATCTGAGCATTATTTTATTTGAGTCATTTAGGACATCACATACACAGCTGTGGTTGGTCTGAGACAATTGGTATCCACTATTGGCAATTAAATGCTGCTTTTGGGGAGGAAAGTACAAGTAAAGGGTATTCGCTGAGATGAGCGCCAGCCTCCCCGCGACCCTAGGATTAAGCGGATCAGAAAATGGATGGATGGATTTATTTGTTTTTGTTTGTATAATTTGTCTTGGTGCAAAACACAGCTATGACATATGTTTAACTTTATAATGAACAATCAAGTGGCGCATCAGATTTCACTCTGAATCAGGTTTGCAGTCCTGATGAAGCTGCAGAAGTCAAACAGAAGAAAAATGCCAGCAGAAATAGCGGAAAGTGAACATATGTAAGCCAGTTAAACTGTTCTTTCTCTTATCCATTTCCCTTTAATTTCTCTTTAGTTTAATAAATAAATATGTCATATTCTTTCTTCCTTCCTTCTACAGCGCTGTGTGTATCGATTTCCTTTTAATTTAATAGATAAATACCTTGTTTTTTCTTTTCTGCACTTTAAAAGTTTGATCGTTTGAAGTACCTCCAGGTTCTGTCCTTGGACCAATAACTATGGTCACGGATATCGTCAGCTTGGTCCCCGACTACGGTCGCTGATTGTAGCCAACAAGTCTCAGACAAAGTCTCAGACAATCTGCAACTGTTCAATTGTTCAATTTAAAATCATTTCCTATTAATCTACTTTATGGATTATTAAATGTGATGTTCTACATATGCTGCAGGAAGTGGGTTCATATCCCTCCTTTCTCCAGCTGACAAAGCTCAGAATTAATTAGATGCAATATGGGTATTTTCATTCAGTTATCACACTATGATGAAAAATCAGTGTAAGTTTAAAGTGTCTGCATTTGGGGTCACTGTGAATAATGTGTCATCGTTCATGATGAAGCCACTACACCAGTAACTTCCGAAGTGTCACTGATATAAAATGTTGTAATTTCAGGGTGAAAAAGCCCACATAGCCTTCTGTAGCCTTGCTGATATTAGGGAGGGGGGATTTTGTGATGAACATATTGGAAACTACTTTTTCTCAGGCCATTTTATCTGCTAAGTTCAAATCTGATGAGGTTTTGTGTATATGACTCATTTTTATATCGGGTCTTGCAAGATTTTTTGAAAATGCTGATTCAGGTCTGGAATTGACCCATTTTTCCCAGATAAGAAACAGATGAAAGGACCTGAGGCTGTATTTTCTGTGAAACTATGAGTGGTAGGAATATAAAGAATTGACATGCATACATGAATTCATAAATCTAAATAGCAACCGCGTTTCTCTCTCCAATGCAAGAATAACATGAAATCGGTTACAAATGCCACAATTTATTCAAGATTCTCTGAAGGACGCTATCAGAGTGTCTATGTCTGGCAAAAGTTCATTTTCTGGTTTCAGAACATTTTTGATACCAGCACGCAATTTATTATCAGGGAGACTTTGGAACTTATACCTCCCGTCATCAGTTTTAACACGTCGTTTCTGCCTGACGTTTGACATAAGTACGCAATTTCTGAAAGCAACTGCTGCAGATCTAATGCAGCCAACAGTTCAACAGGAGATGCAGTTACAGGCCCGCGATGACTTTTCATCCAAAGTTGTTTGTATCTTCCCACTTTTCCTTCGTTTCAGCTCTTCCTTTTTTTCCATGGACAGTTTTTGAGCTGTTTTTACTGTCACTAAGAAATCTGCCTCCGACTTCTTTGCTTCGAGTACAGCTTCTGAAGTCCGAGCCCCTTTCCACCTTTTATGTTTATCATTTTCACTCGGCTCACTGAACTCTACATCCATCAGCAAATAGATGGTGGTGACGACATTTTCCTTTGACAGTGTAGGTACTGATGTGTATTTTCAGCCGGTTATTGAGCTTCGCAAACTCCGATTCACATCCTACGCTATATAAACATCAAGACTGACTATAAAATTGGCATCCTGCATAACTGTGATAGTTATCAGTGATCAGAAAAACCTGAAAAAGACATATGAGGATATTTATAACAATGAAAGGAAGCTATCATGTACAAGTGGTCCATTTTTTTGCCCTTTCCAGCCGCCATTTTGAAAAATGCCAGAACTCAATTATTAAAAGGCACTTTTGTCAGAAACAAAGTCCATATTCTTGCTCTTCGATACTATTGGCCTAAGAAAACACCCATTTAGAAGGTTTTTTGTTATTTACCCTTCCCTACTGATATTGTAGATAGTTTTGGAATCTATATCTGCTCTGTAAAAAAAAAAAAAGTTTCAATTCTATAATAAGCATTACAGTATATACTGTATTTAAACCATTCACTCACTCGCTGAACCATTTACTAGGGTTGGGGGAGGCTGGAGCTTGCACCCTGAACAGCTTGCCAGACCCTCTCAGGGTGAAACACACAACCATTCACACTCACACTCTGCACTTCCCGAGCCTGGGAATTGAACCCAGTACCTTCTTGCTGTGAGGCAGACATGCTAACCACCATGCCACCTGTATTAAAACCACTGAGCTATATACAAAACTGAAGTCATTACGATACGTTAAGATCATGTATGACAGTGAAGTCGCCATTTTGGTACTCCTAAGTAAATGTCATACTATAGGTAATCATAGTATAGGTAATCGTGAACACTGCATCACTGAGTGTTATATAGTACTGGAGTGCTGATTCGCCACTAAAACTACGAATGATATTGAAGCGCAAGATTTGTCCTCCCTGCACCCGACCAACACCCTAAGCAGTGAGGTCCGGACGTCCCTCTCCCCAGCCACGTCTCCCACTCCATTCCTCCCTCAAGTTTCAAGTTTATTTGTCATACACAGGTAACAATGAAACATCACTACCCACAATGAAATTCTTGGACTCAAAGCCCCCTCAATATTGCACATAAGAAACAGAGATTGCACATAAAGAAACGAGTATTGCACATAAAGAAACATTTAGATAAAATATAAAGCAAAAAATACAAACTATATATTGAAGAAATAAAATATAAACTAAAAGAAGTTCAAAAAATATATATACAGAAGGATAAATAAAAAATACTGAAAAGAAATACTGAAGTGACTGTAGTGCAGAGGTAGTGGTGTGTGCATGTACAGTGTGTACAGTGAG
>JBCNYH010000015.1:20460576-20472800 GCA_039654325.1 Tandanus tandanus
AGGCTAGAGTGTTGATCAACCGGGTTTCAAAAGGGTTTGGGGTTTTTTAAAAGGGAAAAAAAAAAAAAAAAAAAAAAAAAAAAAAAACATAAAATCTGTGATTCAATAATTTATTTAAACTTTAATTTAAATGACAAAATACAAAGAAAAGATTTTCAATATTTTTTCATCAAGACAACGTCTCTTCCTGGGAAGTCCATGCTTATTTCTGCAGGCCAAATGCCAGGCCTCACTGTGCACAAGCTTCAACAGCATGGCCTTGTAGTGTGATTGAGTGGCCTGATGCCAGTCCAGATCTATCTCCTATTGGAAATGTATGGCACATCATGAGGAGGAGAATCAGGGAGCATCAGTCATGGACTGTGGAGCAGCTGGAGGCTTGTGACCATCAAGAATGGATAAAAAAAAACCTGCAACATTTAGCATTCTCAATTCCCAAATAATTAAAAAGTGTAATTAAAAGGAAAGGTAGCATAATGGTAAAGACACTTCCGTCTCAACTTTTATTGAGTGTGTGTTTACAACAATAGTGAAAATCTTTTTTCACACTTTTGTCATGAAAATAAGGTTCACATGAATTAACAAATCAAAGATTTTTTATTTTTATTGCATTTTGGAATAAGAATCCCAACTTTTCTGGAAACGAGGTGTGTGGAATATGTGTAAATAAATTTTATGATGATCTTCCATGTTCTTAATCTTACTATATATTGTACATTTTCAATAATAAAACTAGAAAATGTATATTTTATATGATTTATTTGCATTTTCGATCCATTTTATGTATATTTTACCAAAAGAAGGCCAACTGGACTACTCAACTACCCAATAGATTAAAAAAAAACCCTAACCCATATCTTACTGCTTCCTTCCACCCCTCAGTTGTTACCACTTCATCCTTCACAGTGCATGCACTCTTCTTACAAGATGAAAATTGCCTAACAATCATTGCACCAGTTAGATGAGTCACAATGCATTTGTAAGGAAGTAAAACCTTCCTTTCCTGAAACTATGTAAATTTATACTTCCAGTCATGCTGACTTTGCTAAACCAAAGTGTTCTCACTCGTGAAAGTTGGCCTGAATAAGTGTATGGATTAAACAGTGAAAAGGGAGTAAAGAGAATTCATACATCTGAAGTTTTTAAAGGTTAAGCCATGTTCTTCAGAACAGAAGAATGAGCAGAGGCACTGGGAGACTCTTTGGTTTTTAAGAATACTCTCTGCTACTGATATAAGGATTCTGTGAGTACATTTTTAACACTTTTAGCTCTGCGAAGGCTGTTAAGTGTGTGTTTCTAGTCTGGCAAGAATAAAAATAAAAAGCGAATTAGAAGAAATAAGAATTAACCTTAAAATATATTAGATGACTAGGGAAGTTAGAGTGATGAAGGAAAAGATTTCATAGTAATTATTAAACATTTTGTTTTTTTATGATTCGTGAGAGCCAGAGGTTGATGTGCAGAACCAAAGCCTGTGATGGTACATGTATAGAGATACACATGGGCAGACAGTTGCATGAGCCAGGAAAAATCAGATGCATTACCATATTATCTAAAGTATGGAGCTCTGTGATCACATTTTGGTGAAGTGAGTTTTCATCTTGTTGGCAAAAAATACTCACTCTCTTATTTGTTGAACTGCTTAGTCCTACAAGTGTCACGGGGAGGCTGGAGCCTATCTCAGCCGACACTGGGCGAAGGCGGGGTACACCCTGAACAGCTTGCCAGATCATCACACACTCAACCACTCACACACACACACACACACACACACACACACACACACACGCACACACACACCTAAGGGCAATTTGGAACAGTCAATTAGCCCAATGTGCATGTTTTTGACCTGTGGGAGGAAACCGGTGTACCCAGAGGAAACTCACATATTCATGGGGAGAACACAGAAATGTCAGAGCCTGGGACTCAAACCCAGGACCTTCTTTCTGTGAGATAAACATGCTAACCACTACACCACCATGTCGCCCCGACAAAAATATTCTCAAATACTATTGTAACAGCTAGTTTGTTGTACTAGAGACTGTATTAGGTGTGCTCAATGGACTGCGGTGGAGAGAAATGAAATGCTTGTTCTTTTATGCAGGGCATCTTTAAACTGCAACTACTGAACTTCATATTTTTTAATGTCCTGTATAAAAGACCGTTCTTGAACTTACATGGGCTTGGATGTATTTGCTGCCTTCATGAAAAGTGTGCTCCTGTTTGTACAGGCTGATTTCCCCCCAAACATACTGTACAGGCTAAGACCCAAATCCTTAGGAGTTAATATTTAAACCATTAAATCATGCACTTTTTAAAATAAAGCACACATTAGTATTTGCAGTATCAATATCAGGAATATAGAGCTGGAAACATATTGTCCTTCTTTCTGACAAGAATTTGCAACTCGATCTTTTTAACTGCTTCATTACTAATGCCTGGCGGTTACGTGTCCCTGCAGTAAACAAAACGGACAGTGAAAGTGCAGTGATGGGTCAAGAAGCAGTGCTGGGGTGGTGTCAGTGGTAGTATGATTGGATGATGTCCAGTTTAGGAGCAGAATTTGTTTTACAAATTGGTGCATAAAGTAAATATATGCAGTCTCAACATATCACGTTCGAGTATGGTCAACATGAGGCTGCCATGACCTTGACCTTTGACTTCTAACCTTAAAAAAATGTAATCAGTTCATCCCTGAGTCAATGTGGACATTTGTGCAAACTTTGTAGAAAATCCCTCAAAGTGTTCTTGAGATATTGTGTTTACATGAATGGTCCACATGAGGCCGCCGTGACCTGACCTTTGACCTGTACTCCAATATGGCTAAGTACAATGCTGAGAGGATGACACTAATTCTAAATACAAAAACATTTTCAAAGTTCAGATAGTTTTCAAGCTCTGAAAACAGTTTGTGTAAGGCCACATTCCCATGCTGAAGATACAATCATCACTTATTCTATTTTAAGTTTTATTTTAGAGTAAATATAAACTATTTGGCCAAAAGTATTTGGATCTTTCCCAAACTGTTTCCACAAAGTTTGAAACACACATTTGACTAGAATGTCTGTGTTTGCTCACTCTCACACTCACTCATTTGCTGAACCGCTTAACCCTATTAGGGTCGTGGGGAGGCTGGAGCCTATCTTAGCCGACATTGGGCAAAGGGTTGGTACACCCTGTACAGCTCGCCAGACCATCGCAGAGCAAACACACACCACCATACACACTCAAGTTTCCCTAGTCTTCTTCATATTTTTGAGCTTGCAGCCACACGTTGCACAGTCCTGTGACATGTTGAATTTCGTGGTCGGAACACACAAGATGGCAGCTATGTATGATGCTACATGTAACACATATAAATATTGCATTATATATAATATATAATATATAAAATATGCATTACTTCTACGTGTGACACGCTACTAGTCTCTCTTTTCCACTTGTAGATGAATGTAGTTTTTATTGTAATAATTATTTATATTATATTATGGGCTGAGAGAGAGAGCCAGAGCAAAATGTATTTCATAGCCAGACCATCGCAGGGCCAACATACTCAACAGTTCACACATACATTCACACTTAGGGGCAATGTGGAACAGCCAAATTAGCCTAATGTGCATGTCTTTGAACTGTGGGAGGAAATTCAAGTACTCAGAGCAAACCCAGGCAAACACAGGGAGACCAGACAAACTCCACACAGAACGCCCGAGCCAAGCCCAGGACTCAAACCCAGGGCCTACCTGCTGTGTAACGGACGCACTAAACACTATACCACTATGCTGGCCCCAGAATGCATAGTGCCATTGATAATGTTTGATGGAGGGATAAATGGATTTTTTCGGTTTTTCACTCTTTGGACCCTTATTTCCAGTGGAGGGTGAGATGATGTTAATGCTACAGCAAACAAAGACTTTTTAAACAACTGTTTGCTTCCATCTTTGTGGAATCATTTTGGAAAAGGCCATTTCCTGTTCTAGAATAACCATGCCCCTGTGCACAGACCGAGCTTCATAAAGACATGGTTTGACAAGTTTTCTGTGGAGGAATTCCAGTGGCCTTCTTGAGATGACTGAATACCTTTGGGATGAATTGGAACGTTGTTCGTGAGACAGGCTTCTTCTCCAACATCAGTGCCTGACCTCACGAATGCTATTTTGATTGAATAGACAAAATTCCCACAGACACATTCTTGTAAGAAGTCTGTGAAATGGGTAGTGAAGGACTCCGTATTAATGCCCATGGTTTAGAATTGGAGTGGAGGACAGTAATATAACATGGTCTCTAAATATCTGGTGTGATGGTCAGGGGTTCACATTCATTTGGTGATATAATTGTATCAAAGCATACTGTTGTCCTATATCTGAAAAACCTTTTTATACACAAATGTAGTATTTAAATCATGCACTTTTGATTTCATATAATATGTAGCTACAGATAAGAAAATTATTTCAGAGGCTACATTACAACTATTGCTTGTTTTTAATTATTATTTTACTGTGTGGTAAGGAATCTGCATATATTTCTGTGCCCATAAAACAAACAATAAAGAATAATTAATGTGTAATGTTTTGAATTGCTGTTTTTGTGACCATCAGTGCAGGTGGTAATATATTACAGAGTGGCAGGGTTTCAGTAAATAAATAACTAAGAGGAGCGGTAAAGACTGGTTAAAACAATCATATGAGGTCCCATCTTGCTTAGGGGGTGATCACACTAGAGGTGCAATAGAACAGCGACTGATGCAAATAGATTTTTTTGCGAATGTTTTTATGTAAATTTTGAAATTCATGTTAAGAAGTTTTGCGACTACACATGCAAGTGAATATTTTGCGGCTTAAATATTTATATCTCTCAAAAGTTGCGAGAAGGTTGCGCAACGATTTTGTGAATGATTTGCGAGAGATTTGCGATTGGTTTGCGATTGGTATGCGATTGGTTTGTGGATTTTTTGGCGAAAAAGCGAATCTCCTGTCGTTAATCAGTCGCATTTTGTTCGCTTTTTGTTCTAAAAACAATCCGCTTTTTATCTGCGTGTTATTAGCGTGAACAAAATGCGAATAAAATGCGAATGATGACAAAATATATATGGAATATGGCGGATGCCAGCAAGTCTCAAAATTCTCAAAAACTTTTGGTGTGGAAGTCTCCAACTTGTTGCTTTTCCTTGCAGATGAAAAACAAATAATTTGCGAGCAAAACAACAACTTTGCGACCTGCTCACGACACGTGTGGACTGTTTACGAAAAGTTTGAGACTATTCTGCGTCATAGCATTGTTTTGCGCCATTTATAGAATCTTTGTGCAATGAGCTCACAAACCAGGAGACCAAAATGTGATGCTGTGATTATCGTGCAACAAATTTGAGAACATTTTGACAATGAAAAGCGACAGCAACGGATTTCCGTTCATGTCAGCTACTTTTTTTCTAGTGTGATCACTGCCTTAATGATTATAACAGAAGTGCCAAGTGTGTGTTCTCTACAATCATTTCAAAATCATTCTCCTCATTCACTCACTCACTCATTTGCTGAACCACTTAAAACCAGTACTGTTGCGGGGCGACACTGGGTGATGGCAGGATACACCCTGAACAGCTCACCAGACCATCGCAGAGCCAACACACACACTTCCCGGAGACAACCCATGTAAGCATGGGGAGAACATGCAAACTCCACATACAAACACCTGAGCCCGGGACTCAAACACAGGACCTTCGTTCTGTGAGGCGGACATGCTAAACACTACACCACCGTGGCAAAATCATTCCAAGATTCAAAATAATCTGAGAACACATCAGAGGTTAAATACACAGATATATTCAGGATCAAAAGGCACTGAAGAGAAAACATCCAGGAGGTCAAATACAGACAGAATGGCAGAGTTCATCCACCAAGCACTGTAGTCACATGGTGAAAAGGGCACATTTTTCCCATCAACATGATTTCAAAATCACTGAAATATATTATTCTTACTAAATACTAAATACATTTTGTTCATACCCTTTCCCCCTCCAAAACATGATAAACACCAAAATCTCACTTTATGTTTATAAATACAACGAAATGCCAGGAACTATGTCAAAACTTTGATTTCTGGGTGAGCGGCGTTAGCTCTTACAGAGCCAACTTTTTCAATGCTTTACTGCAATCTTGTTAATAGACACTGCTCTTGTTTGCCTTTATTACTCTATTTAGCAGGAGTTTGCGGGCTCATTCGCCTTAAAGTGTTTTAAAACATTGTTAGGCGCTTTGTCCTTTACCTCACTGGTCAATGTAGAAGGCATATAGCATACTTTGTATTTTCGTTCTTAAAGGACCAGTGGAAAAATATCGTATGTGCACTAACTTTTTTTTTCACGGGCTCTGCCTCTGCTTTGCTGATATTTTATCTGTTCTACGTGGAAATTTGATTTGTGGTAATAGGACGCCTATTGGCCAAATGTTGTTTGGCCAGAATGTTTACCTTCAGATAACACAGTATTCTGGCATGTGGGTTTTTACAAATTGTATTGTATTTGTCATTGTGCATACTGTTACTCAGAGTTGAAATCGGTCGGAGTCTTTTCTCTTGCTTTCGTTTGTTCTGCTTTGTCTCCGAGTTGTTTTCACGTTACTGAAGACCAGAGGAAACACTGCTGTCTCCTCTGTTCTGTGTTTATATGGGGACTTTTGGTGTATGTGTGTTTAGGGGTTTATTGGGGGGAGGGTGTCCCACCTCAGCTCTTTATGGCTATTTGTATTGTTTGTTGTTGTTGTTTATTTTATTTAAATGGTTAACACCAACATAGATCCCAGCATTGCTGGGTCAGTCACACCTCTCAGATTTATCGGTTGGAACATCCGAGGTATGGGTAATCCTGTTAAGAGGTCCAAGGTCTTCACACACTTAGAAAGGTTTAAACTCTGCTATAGTATTTTTACAGTAGACTCACCATCGGATTAACGATCACCATAAGTTACACCGTCCTTGGGTGGGTCATGTCTACCACTCAAACTTTAATTCAAAAGCAAGAGGAGTTGCATTTTAATTAAATAAGTACAGTTTTCACCCAGTGATGTTATTGCTGATAAGAATGGCAGATACCTGATAGTTGCTGGTACCCTAATGCAAAGAAAGGTTTTGATGGTACATGTTTACGTTCCAAATTTTGACGATGCTGAATTCACAAACTGATCACTGAGCAACCTCCCCTTCTTAAATACTCACCTGGTGATTACTGGAGGGGATCTGAATTGTGTTTTTGACCCATCTGGATCGGTCTAATCCCAGTAATCTGACTCAATCTGCTATGTCTAAAACATTCTCTGATTTTATGAGGCAGAATGGTCTCGTTGACCCATGGAGATCTCGTAACACTTCCACTAAACATTTTCTTTCTTCTCCCAGGTGCACCAATCATATTCTAGGATCGATTATTTTTTCATAGATAACAGTCTTAATTCGTGTGTGGTTTCTTCTGACTATTTTGGTAGTGTAATATCTGATCATGCACCTGTACTATTAGATATTCAGCTACCTACTTATAAACGTAACCACCACGTCTTCGGTTTCTGTACCACCGGGGCCAGAGCTTGGTCCGCATTGGTAACAACATGTCGAATTCGTTTCCAGTGGGCGTTTCCAGAGCAAAATGGTTTTATAAAGGGGCGTCAATTGTTTTTTAACACCCGTGCACTCTTTAATATAATTTACTCTAAACGTTCGGCTGAATTCTCTGAGATTGTGATTTCTTTAGACGCTGAAAAAGCATTGGATAGGGTAGAGTGGGAGGATTTGTTTACTGTTTTGAAGAAATTCAGATTTGGTGACAAATATATTTCCTGGATTTGCCTCCTCTACTCATCCCGAAAAGCCTGTGTACATACTAATGACATTTATTCTGATTACTTTGCTCTTGGACGTGGTTCTCACCAAGGTTGTCCCCCATCACCTTTGCTCTTTGCCATTGCTATTGAGCCTCTGTCTATCACATTAAGATCTTGCCCCCTATTCAAAGGAATCATCCGAAATGGAATCGAACACAAATTATCGTTAAATTGTGATGATTTATTATTATATGTAACTGAGCCTATAATTTCTGTTCCTGCTATCTTAAATATTCTGGAGAATTTCAGTTTCTTTCTTCCAGTTAACACTACAGCATGTCATCTCCAGCAGCTAGGCTCACCTTTTCAACTTAGCCTCTCAGGGTTTAAATACCTTGCTATTAATGTGACACGTTCCTTACCTGACCTTGCATCAGCTAATCTCTCTCCCCTTATCTCAAAGATTACATCCTATATTCGGAGATGGGGTAACATCCCCCTTTCATTAATCGGCAGGATCAATGTGGTCAAAATTAATATATTGCCAACATTTCTTATCGTATTCCAGTCTATTCCTCTTTTTCTGCCAAAACGTTTTTTTTGGATTCACTGGATAGGATAATTTGTTCTTTTATTTGGGAAGGGAAGTCACTGAGGATTTGTAAAACTTTATTGCAAAGTTGCAGACTTAGTGGGGGACTTGCATTTCCCAATTTTCAATCTTATTATTGGGCCGCTCACATCCATAAACTTTGCTACTGGTTAAATTCTCGTACTTCCTCTTGGAGTAAACTGGAACTATCATCTTGTAGGGGTTCCTCAATACCTGCTTTACTTTATTCCTCTTTACCTATAACACCCTCTTTATATACTGATAATCCAGTGGTTCTTAACACACTTAAAATATGGTATCAAATTAGACAGCGTTTTAAATTTGAAGATGCTTCTTTCTTGGGTCCGTTAAGTAACAACCACTTATTTCACTTTCAGACCTGGTATTTTCAGTATGGTGTGACAAGGGTATTAGACAATTCAAATATCTATATGCACATGGTGTCATTGATAGTTTTGCCAACCTGTCATCTCGTTACGACCTCCCTGCTACTCATTTGTTTTGTTATTTTTAAGTTCGTAGTTTCGTTTCCAGATGTTTCCCTAATTTCCCCTCTATACCTCCAGTGCAGCTTTGGGAAAGCTTGTTCTCACTTAGTCCACATCAGAGAGGAATGATTTCAAATATATATATGACTTCATTTTGGCATTAAGCAGTCAGTCAAGTACCAAGAGTAAGAACGCATGGGAAAAGGAACTGGGAATTCAGTTAAGTGAAAACCTTTAGGATCAGGCTGTAGACAGGATACGGCCTACCACTTTTGTGCTCGTCTTGGACTTATTCAGTTTAAGGTTTTGCATAGAGTTCATTACTCTAAGTCCAGACTCTCTGAAATATACCCAGGAGTGGAAGACGAATGTGATAAATGCCACGACTCTCCTTGTCACCTCGGTCATATGTTTGTTTGTTTTTCGCTCTGATCTGCGTGGTTTTTGGACAGGGTACTTCAGTATTATGTCCACTGTTCTCGGGGTAAATCTGCCGCCTTCACCACTGATTGCTATATTTGGGATTCCTGACGCTTCACTTACACTGAACTCTACACAAAATGACATCATAGCTTTCACATCCTTACTTGCAAGACGTTCCTTATTGCTGCACTGGAAGTCTGATAGATATCCTTCCATCTCCGGTGGCTTAAAGACACCATGTTTTTTCTGAAACTTGAGAAGATTAAATACACTTTGAGAGGATGCACTGAAGTTCTACCGCAAATGGCAACCCTTTATTTCTCACTTCACTAACTTGGAGCTACTGCCCAACTGAGTGTGTGCCTGTGAGTTGGGTCTCATAAGGCATGAATAGTGTGAACCAGTGGTGTTTTTATGTGTCGGTCATGTTGAGCTGAGTTAGGGTGGGATGTGGAGGAGGAGTGGGGGTATGTTTTTTCTGTTCTTTGCATTCTGTGTATTGACTTGATTTGTTTTAGTTTTGTTTTTATGTATATGTGTGTATATATGTGGGTGTATGTATGTATATATATTCATGTATTTATGTCTGTCTGTATTTGTATTTGTGCCTATGTATGTATGCATATGCATATAAAAAAAAAAAAAGAAAAGAAAGTGAATTGTATTTCTCACTGTTATCACCTCTTTTTTCAATAAAAATATTTGGAGAAAAATAAATACAACTAAAATACTGTCAAGGACTTGCATCAATCTACTGAATGAATGACTATTGGTCACTGCATTTTGTGTGATCACAGAAGATTAATGGGTTTAAAGATGAGTTTCTCTGTGAGACACAATCACAGATACAATGTGCCATATTGTAGGACAGTGAAAATCCCATGTCTGCAATATTCATCAAGGGCTCTCAGAATTTTAAAGCCAGAGATGCCTTAAACATTGGAATGAATTCATCTGATTCCCTTAGTGCAGACTTAGCTCATAAACACTATTCAAATGTGCACCATAACGTTTTGTCTGGATATTTTCACACCACAGAGGTTTTTATTCCTTAGCTTTACTATTAAGGCCCACAAGTATAACACATTATGTTCATATTAGGGCAGCACGGTGGCATAATGGTTAGCATATCTCAACAAGAAGGTTCTGGGTTCGAGTCTCAGGCTCGAGCGTTTCTGTGTGGATTTTGCATGTTCTCCCTGAGTCTCCAGAGTCTCTAGCTGCATTTTGATTACCCAGTTGTTCCCTGTAAAGTGGACTGTGAAGGATGTTCAGACATCTTCAGTGACAGCAGGGAGCGAAACAGCAGGGAGCGAAAATGTTCAGTTCAGCAGAGGAGCTGCTTACAGCCGAAAATCAATAGAACCATTAATTTCTCTGATACAAGCATGAAATTTGGTGTGAGTGTTATTTGGAGTAATCTTTTTTAGGAAATTCCCCTTCATCAATATTCACAATAACACCCTCATTTTTTAAACATATCTTTTTAAGTGTTTTATTTTAGTTTGTATTTAATATAAGTTTTTCTTGCTAGACGACTCCAGTGACTTCAACAATGGTTTATGAGGGAATATCAATTTTAACTCTGTTATTTTATAATTTAGGGAGGAACAGAGAAATTTATCACCATTCCACCAAAATATTCAATTTTATAAAACTTTGGTATTTTCTGTTTATTTTTTTTATGATTAGTGATAATATTGGAATAGGAGAGAAATCCATCTTTTTCTGAATTTGTGGTATTAAAGGTGAATTTCTTTAAATTATTCCCAGCTGTATGAAAGGTTCCTGAGATCAGAGACGTGTTAAAAATGAAAAAAGAAATGACTAAAGTTCATCAAGCAACTCATATTATCTCATATTTCAATTTTCAACTCAGAACAGAGTTTAGTGTTGATATAATAATAGAAAAATGATCTTCATCCCTTGTGGTAGATATATTTATTATGAGGTGTTTCACTGAAGCTCTGTGGAGTGAAAACTAAACAGTTTTGATTGGTAGAAAGGCGGCCATTTTTGAAAATCAAATGTTTTGATGGCTACTGTTACTTTATGATAGCGTAATATCATTCAAACTTCTCTACCAAATTTCATGCTTATATCACCATTTAAACTATTTTTGCAACAAGCCACTGCACTATAAAGAGTATTAACAGCTATGCAGGAAACAACTGAACAACGGATCACAGTTCGCCAGAAGTTGACAAACAGGATTACTCATCAGTCATTGTACCTTAGGCAAGCTGTCTCATATCACTGGCATGATATAAAGGAGTATGGCAGGGTAAGAGCAGTTAGAAGAAGTTGAGGCTCAGGCATTTTATCTAGAAGAGTAACTGTGGGCTTAGGAGGTTACTTAGGAGGTTATTATATTAATGTCTATTGCACACAGTCTCTTGTGCAGAACTGCCTGTGTCACTGTGCACACTAATTCATATGTGATTCATGTAAATTATATAGTCCTTATTTCGCAGTGGTGCCCAGCATGGCTATGCTATCATTATATTTGTGCACTCATCATTCATCATTTGTGTATGTGCAGTTATGTGTCCAGTGAGGCTGGGGCAAAATAGTGACAACAGGGTGCTTGAGGCCTTTTAAATTTGTGTAGCCAGTTGATCATATTTATTAAGAACAATAGAGTGTAATTACTTCCTAACATTTTGTTCCCATGATAATAATAATAATAATAGTAATCATAATAATAATAATAATAATAATAATAATAATAAGGATGATGATAATAATAATAATAATAATAATAATAATAATAATAATGATGATAATGATGATGACAATAATTATAATAATAAGGATGATAATCCCCCAGTGCAGCTAACTGGGTTATCAAAGGCCGGCCATGTCTCTCACTGTCTGTGTTGAGAGGAATGTAAA
>JBCNYH010000015.1:20482975-20500115 GCA_039654325.1 Tandanus tandanus
ACACACACACACACACACACACACACACACACACACACACACACACACACACACACACACGCACACACACACAAAAACCCACACCTAGGGGCAATTTGGAATAGCCAATTAGCCAAATGTGTATGTCTTTGGACTGTGGGAGGAAACCAGAGTACCTGAAGGAAACCCACACAAACACGGGGAGTACATGCAAACTCCACACAGAAACACCTGAGCCCGGGAATGAAACCCAGGACCTTCTTACTGTGAAGCGGACGTGGAACCTCTACACCACCATGCTGCCCTGCTTCTTTTTCTTCTTCTTCCTTTTGTTATTATTGTTATTATTATTATTATTATTATTAATGTGATGGTCTATAAATAGGCCACTCAGTGCTAAAAACACAGGTCTTTCCCTGTCAGGTTGTTTAACAAGAAACATGGCCTTTAACAGTAGCCCTGTCTAGTGAGAGTCCGCATGACTAAGACATGGTAAATTTTAATGAGGCCAGTAACTGTTGTTGTTTGTGATGAAGAAGGCCCCGATGTGACAGCTTACTTGTACCCAACAGCCCTTGCGCTCTCCCCATGACCCTTCCTGTTGGCAGGTCTCCCTAGCATCACAGGTCAGCCTAGGTGTCCTTTACGTGAACGCAAAGACGACAGTTAAAGTTACAAGGCAGTAAATAAATTAAAGATGCCCTTGAAGGGGGGTGGAACACAGCAGGAGAAAGAAACCAAAGAATAGAAGCAGCAGTCAAAGTCAAGAAGGAAATGAAAGAGCAGCGGGACAGATTTCAATAAATGTAGAATGAAGGAGGAGAATGTAAGATAGACTGCACAGCCATCGTTGTGCCATCGATTGCATTTAAAAAAGCAACAACAACAACAAAAAAAAGGATAAGGAAATCCGACTGGAAAATGATGAGACGGTGAGGAGCGGCAACGCCACCGTAAGTAGCACGCAGGGGGGATAATGGGGTCAAAAGATAAGAAGTCCAAAGAGGAAGGTAAAAAAAAGAAGAAAGCCGAGAAGGAAGAGCAAGAAGGAGAAGATGAAGAGGAAGATGAAGACTCTCAAAAGAAGAAAAAGAAGAAGAAGGCCAAGAAAGGTTCCACAGACAGTGATGATGAGGGCAAAAAAGGCAAAGGCAAGAAAAAGAAAAAAACGATTGACTATGCGGAGATATATGAGAATGAGTTACGGAACTACGAGCCAGAAAAAGTGGAAAACTTTGAGGATGAATACTATAAAAGGAAAGGTATGGGTTCTGTTGTGATTTCGGTTTATCAGCACGGTGCTATAGAATATTCCGTTATCCTTTTCTTCAGTAGTCTTGCTCATTTTATCATTTATACACTATCCATCAAGATTTATCTCTTAATAAAGGTTGTCAGAATCATCCTTTCCTCAGTGTTCTTTATAAAATACCTATTTGATTTTTTTTTTTTTTTTACTTAAACCTGCAGTTTATGAGGTGGTCACGGTCACCGGGGAATCAGCTGGGGCAGGGACAGATGCCAACATATTTGTCACTCTTTTTGGTGAATATGGCATAACTCCAAAGGTGCATCTTGCCAGCAAGTGAGTATATCTATTTATACCAGGGAACTCTGAAAATCACACTCAGGTATTGTTGTTCATACTCAAACTTCTGTATAACTGATCATATAATTTTTTTTAAAAATTCTCTTTCTATTTATATCATTATATTGATAATATTGACAGCAATTTTGTGCTTTTCATTTTCCCCCAAATCCACAGCACTGAGAAGAGGTATCCGACTGGCATTTTCTCACCGATTTAAAACGACAGAAAAGCCAGTTGAACACTGCTTAAAATTGTGTTGGGGTGTTTATTTATACACACATGATATTCTATAGCCTTTTTATTGATCAAGGACCAACGGACTTAATAAATAATGTTTTTCTGATGTGTACTCTGAGAAAAAAAGGCTTCCTAAAGGGTTTTTCTAGAATATTACTAATATTACTGTCTGAATAGGTTATCATTAGAAGCATTTCTGATTGGGACATACGTTGTTGTTGTTGTTGTTATTCTGTGTAGAACCTTTAAGGGTTCCCCCAGAGAGACAATCCAAAAAAACCCCTTTAGGATTCGTTTTTTTTCTAAGAGTGTCAATCTTTCACTGGTTTAAATATTGGAAATTATATAAGATGATGGTTTAATAGATGTAAAATGTGTAATGTAAATGAACTTGGCTCTCATGATAAAGGATAGAATATCCATGTGCTGTATATTATAAGGGACCAGTTTGACTGTATGGTTTGTACTGTGCCTTCTTTTTTTGGTTTTATAAGAAATGAAAAATGTAATTCTACTCCCAGATGAACATTATTTAAACAAACAAGCAGCAAATATAAAAAAAACCTAAGAAGAAGATACAGTATAATGTATAATGAATAATAATTATGTAGCACAATGTGAAGACCAATTTGAAAGATATGATGAGATTCTGAAAGTTTCTATTTGTGGAAAAGATAATGAACTTATTGAAATGTGATGAAGTGTTGAAACTAAATTACATTTCTCTGCACATTGTGCTATGCAATTAGTAATAACTCACAAGGCCCACTGTACAGCTGAGTAACATTTATGAATAGATTCAGGGCCGGACATTACTCACAGTAAAAGTCTCAGAGTAAAATTGACTCTTTCAGAGTATAGCTGAGCCCCCTGGACTAAAATATACTGCCCAGCCAAAAAAATTAAAAAAGTCACACACTCCTGGAGTACTCCTACTATTTTCCTGGAGTGCATTTGTCCTTGATCACAGCATGTAACCTCCATGGCATTGTTGCTCCAGTTCAAGATGCATTGATGTGATAACCTGCTCATTCAGTACATTCAGGTCATCAGCTGACTCCATTTTATTACCATATTAATGTTGCTGAGCCTCGACCGGACCAACTGGATCAACAATGCCATGGAGATTACAGGCTATCGAGGCTAAATGCACACCATGAATAATAGAGTGTGCGACTTTTATTAGCCGGGTAAATTCTGAAAGCCTGAATTCTACTCTACTGGAAATTTTACTGTGTTAATTGTATATTTTTGTAAGCAGGTTTAGCTGAATGATTCATCAACAGTGAGATCTTACACATAACTAACTTTATGAAATAAGAATAACTTTTAGGTCTTTATACCCACTTAATCCTCTCACTTTCTTGGACCTAAGAGTTTATATTATCTTCAATTTCCTTACAGAAATCGGACTGCTTTCGAAAAAGGCAAAACAGATGTCTTCCGGATAAAAACTCACAACGTTGGCAATTTAAAAAAGATCAGGTATTCTCAAAATAACACACAGCTCTTTTATAAACTCCATATGTATCAACAATAAGGGTATAATTATTCACCAGAGAATTTCTTTGGGATTTTAAAGGATTGAGCATGATAATACAGGCCTGAGCGCTAGCTGGTTTCTGGATCGTGTGATGGTGACTGACATGAACAGACCCCATCAACGATATTACTTTGCCTGCAATAACTGGCTCAGCAGGAAGGAAGGTGATGGGCTCGTTTCACGAGATCTACTGGGAACTATAGATCCTTCTGACATGCCAAAATGTGGGTCGTTCTTTCGCTCACATGCATTTAATTTATTAAAGAAATTTAATAAAACAGCTGGATGAACACAAAGAGCCTTCTCAGTTTGACCAATTCTTACATTTTTCTTGTTTTGTAGATAATAAGTATGTGGTGAGCGTCTTTACTGCAGATGTTAAAGGCAGTGGAACAGACGCAGATGTATTCCTTAATATATTTGGTGAAAATGGCGACACCGGTAATCAACGTGTTCTTCATGTATCATAACTATACTAGTATACGGCTTTATATTATAAAACATCTCCTCTACACAGTCATGGTATTATTCAGCTGCTCTATCTTATGTATTTAAAGGGGAAAGGAGGCTCGACAGTGATAAAAACAACTTTGAGAGAGGAGCTGAGGACAAGTTTACTATTGATGCACCAAACCTGGGTAAAATACGGAAGATCACAATCGGCCACAACAACAAAGGCTCCTCTGCTGGATGGTTTGTAGACAAGGTAATATTCAGCCTCGGTCTTTTATTACTTTTATACCTATAATCGAGTAATGAGCATTTAAACTTTGCTACTAATCTACTGAAAATTGTTATGATGATGTATTTTGTGTGAAGCAATAATCAGATTTGCTCTTTGATTTTCATTTATGTTTGTTGAAGCAGGTTGTAAAGTGAAGATTCTTGCACAGTTGTACAGTTATCTGTTTCATACCATTGCATCATTATTTTTTTCACGACCTGACTCTTAAATGAACACTTTTTCCTAAATCGGTAGCTTAACACCCATCATAATCCATATCTAATATAAATGCGAATAGGAAGGAATGTGTAGAAACATTACCGGAGAAACTAATCCAGCTATAGGATGTTTTACCATGTTTTAATGGACCTCAGACCTTAAAGTTTGGCTCTGTACCTTCCTCTGCATCTGTCACTGAACACACTTTGAGATGAGGTCATTCTCCTGGGCTGTAGTCACTTTATCTGTGTTGAAAGGAAACACCACTCTACTTAAAGGATTGTTTTTCCAATTGAAGAGGCGCACTACTGAGCACATAGATTTGCAGATAGATTATTCACATTAAATCCATATATTCCAAATAGGCCTGTGATAGTAACTTACTCCAATGAGATGCATATTTCCCTTTTACTATATTATTATCTGATTTGATTTTGCTTGTGTTTAGGTTGTAGTGGACGACCTGGGAAACAAGGCAGTGTATGAGTTCCCTATTAGCCGGTGGTTTGCCATGGATGAGGATGATGGGAAGATTCAAAGAGATATCTTGGTTGGGGGGAGTCATCCCACTGGTAGGAAAGAGTATTTTTAGATTGTGATTATATTTTTGCAGAATAAGGTAAAGGACCTAATTAGAGGAAAATGTTCCGGATGCACCTGTATAAAGTATAGTCATGGTTGTAATCACTGAATAAAGTTTTTCTTGTTGTTGTTGTTTAGCAAAAACCCTCTGAGAAGGTCTTGTTGACAACTTTAGTATTGCAGTTTTAAAGTTTCAGTGCATCTTAGAAACAAGGTCTGGATTATTTACATGAAACGTTTCAGACTCCAACAGACATTCAACCACTCATTGTCTTTCAGCCCACACTTTTTTTTTCTGGAAAGTAAGAACTGCCTGAAGAGAATCTAACTCCATGGCACGTAATCTTATCTTGCAGGCATTGTTTACAACGTTCAGGTGGTTACAGGAAACATCAGGGGAGCAGGCACAAACTCCAAAATCCACTTAGTCATGCATGGTTCCAAGGGCACGAAGAACAGTGGAAAGGTCTTTCTGGAGGGTGGCAATTTTGAACGTGGCCGCATCGACATCTTTAATATTGAAATTGCAGCTTTGCTAAGCCCTCTGGGTCGAATAACTATTGGTCACGATAATGACGGTGTCAGTGCAGGCTGGTACTGTGAAAAGGTGAGTCACAGAATGATATCACATGATAGGCGGGGACCAGGGACAGGTGTAACACTTCTGGGGGCATTTTATTCATAATCCATTTACACTGAAGTAGCCGATTGCCTCTATTACAAGCAATAATGTGTCAGGTACTAAAAGAATACTGTACATTTAAGTGGCTTTATGAAGTATCTACAGGTTACAAAACAATTTAAATCGAGTCACATGGACAGTTGTAACATGTCTAAAATAGCCTCCATAGTAATTATTCAAATCCTCAAAATGGAAAAAGCCTATTTGTCATTTATATTATGAGTAGTCACGAGAAGACTGGAGCCTATCCCAACCAACCCTGGGTAAAGCAGGGTATGCCCCGGACTGTTCCATCGCAGGACCGACACATACACACACATACACAACCCTTCACACTCACACCCAGGGGCAATTTGGAACAGACAGTTAGCCTATTGTGCACGAAAAAATGCATGATTCCTTCAAGTTCCATCTCTTGGATGCACCCTGCCTCCTTTTTATACCCCAGTCGTGCTCCTCCAAGAGTGTGGGCATTGTGTAAATACAGGTTTGTGTAAATACAGAACATTCATTCATATATATATATATATATATATATATATATATATATACACACACACATATACACACACATACACACACACACATATACATGTATAAAAAAAACACTATAGCTTGTTTCTGATTGGAGGAATTCATGGTGTTACAACTGTCCCTGGCCTTTTTAATTATTGAATCAATTATTCTGTATTTGTCTTGCATGTGAGAGAGAGAGAGAGAGAGAGAGAGAGAGAGAGAGAGAGAGAGAGAGAGAGAGAGAAGGACTGTTTGTGGCCTGGGTTAAATGATTGTGCCTATACCTTTCTCTGTGTTTAAAGCACTGTGGGCTTTTTGAAGGACTTTTGACTGTTTGAACTTCTGTTGCTCCTTCCTGTATCTTTCAGGTAGTGATCTACTGCCCTTTCACTGGGCTTGAGCAGACATTTCCTTGTTCTAAGTGGCTGGATGAAGATGAAGGTGATGGACTAATTGAGAGAGATTTGTATGAAATGGTCTCACTGCGGCAAAAGAGACAAAAGAGTAAGCAATCTTATATCTCAGGCATAATTATAAGAAGTGAGAAGTCTAACTGATGTGTCACCAGACTGGATTTCAGTACTGAAGTCTTGTTGTTTTTATCAGAATATCCCTGGTCTCTCTGGATTTGGACGTCTGATCTCTCTGGGGCAGGTACAGATGCCTCTATTGTACTACAGATCTATGGTGAGATGGGAAAGTCTGATGAGATAAAGCTGGACAACAAGACAGACAATTTTGAGCAGGGTCAGCTTGATAAATTTATGGTAATTAGTGTTAATAGAGCTGAATAAATTTTGTTTAAAGGTAGGCTCACACGGTCCCGACGTGTCCCAGTGTTTGGTCGCAATGTTGTACCGATCGATCGATTGTTAAACTTTACTGATGCTTACCAATCTTTACCAATTATTTACCAAACTGTACCAAATTTTTCGCCAATCTTTACTGATGTTTACCTTTTTTTTCATTTCTTTTTTTTTTTTTTTTTTTGCCAATCTTTACCAATGTTTTACTGATCTTTGGCAATTTTTACCAATCTTTACTGATGATTTACTGAACTTTACCAATCCTTACCAATCTTTACCGATGTTTTACTAATCTTTACCAATCTTTACCGATTTTTTTTACCGATTTTTACCAATTTTTATTGATGTTTCACTGATCTTTACCGATTTTTACCAATGTTTTACAAATCTGTACCAATGTTTTACCAATTTTTAACCAATCTTTATTGATGTTTTACCGATCTTTACTGATGTTTAAAAATCTTTACTGTTTACCAATCTTATTTTTCCACACTTTACCCATGTTTATTAATATTTACCTGTTTTACCAAACTTTACTAATTTTTAAAACCAATTTTTGACAATGTTTTACCGAACTTTACCAGTGGTTACCAATCTTTATTGAATTTTTACTCATATCTTGATCGATGTTTGCCTATCTTTAAAAATGTTTTACCAATCTATACCGATGTTGTACCGATCTTTACTGATGTTTCAAATATTTTGAGCATGCTGAAAAATAAAGCTTGGGAATATTGATAAGGATCGGGACCAACATCAACATTATATGAGCCTACCTTTTGCTCCTAACAGAAAGCCATAAATGTCAAATTAAATTAGTTGAATTTTTTTGTATGCCTTTCAGATTGAGCTACCTGATTTTGGAATACTGAGAAAATTGCGAATTTATCATGAGAAGAGAAATCCATTTGCAGGATGGCATTTAAACCAGGTAAAAAAGTTTACATTTAAAATCTGTTTGATTTTTTTTTTTAAATTAGCTTCCAGCCTGTGTGTAATTACTTCATTATGCTTCCGAAGGTGACACTTATGAAAACATTTACAAAGGAAAAATACAAATTTCCTTGTAATCGCTGGCTAGATACAAGTGAAGATGACAATGAAGTGGTGAGGGAGCTCCCTGCAACTGGAGATCTTATCAAGGAGTCGCTGGCAGGCAAGAGGCCAAGACATGTTTCAAGAGTCCCTTTACAGATCTTTAGTGTAAAGGCTGTAATGGCAAATTAAATTTCAAAGCATTTATACCATTAGAATGTTTCAGCATATTTAAATATTTAATACTATTGTGTTAGTTATTATTTGATATTAATGTGGTCTATGATACAACACCCTACAACAGATCACATGATTTATTTGCAGTTATAAAATATCGAGTCACAGTCTACACTGGAACAGTCAGTGGAAGTGGGACAGATGCCACAGTCTTCCTATGCCTGATAGGAGATTTAGGAGACACAGGTGACCGCGTATTAGTAAACTGCAAGAATAATGTCAACAAGTTTGAGAAAGGCAATGTAAGTAGACGTATCTATGGAATCCAGAAATGTGTGGAGTGCAGACGGAATATAGCTTTTGGCTTGGTTTGAGCTCTTGTACTTTAGATTTTTGCGTTTGTGTTCATTCACAGGGTGATGAGTTCATAATTGAGGCTGTGTCAATAGGGCAGGTACGCAGGGTACGGATTGGCCATGATGGACGAGGGGGAGGCTGTGGCTGGTTCCTGGACAAAGTGGTGGTCAGAGAAGAAGGACAGGCCGAGTCTGAGGCTGTCGAGTTCCCATGTTACAGGTGAGTGTTGTTTTCTTTTCTTTAAATATTTTTGTTTGGAATGACATCTCAGCTGATCTTAGTACTGTACCTCTTTTCCAATTTTAGATGGCTTGACCGTAATGAGGATGATGGCCAGATTGTTCGGGAATTAGTTCCATTTGCTGATGGACAAAGACTGTTTAGTAAGTTTCTCCTGGTACTTTTGTACATTGTGAGTGTTATTAAAAGAGTTTCATATATAAGATTACATTAAAAAGATAATAGGGTTGTCCTGCGATGGTCTGGTGAGCTGTCCAGGGTGTACTCTGGGTTCAAGTTCTGGGCTCGGCTGTTTCTGTGTGTTTGTATGTTCTACTTATGCTTGCATGGGTTTCCTCCAGGTTCTTCGGTTTCTTACCACAGTCCTCAAACATGCACACTAGGCTAGTTGGCTGTTCCAAATTGTCCCTAGGTGTGAGTGTGGATGTAAATGGTTGTGTTTGTGTTGATTCTGCAATGGTCTAGCAAGCTGTTCAGGGTGTATCCCACCTTCACTCACTGTTGGCTGAGATGTTCTCCAGCCTCTCTGTGACCCTAATAGGATTAAACGGAGTATACCCTGAACAGCTCGCCAGACCACTGCAGGGCAACACACACAACCTTACCATGCTGACCACCACCACCACCATGCTGCCCTACCTTCCACCTGTTTAAATCAATTGATCACTTTCAAATACGTGGTAGGTGTGGCTACTATTCGGTTGGATTGAAAATCTGCACCCACACTGGCTCCTCGAGGATAAGATTAGACACCCCTGATTTATAGGCCTGTATATCAGAATCTCATTCAAGTAGTCAGTGGGTGGTGAAAAGGGCTGAAGCTGCCCTGACAAGCCATACTGCAGAGTAACTGCAAAATTATTGTTTTGAGAAAAATTGCCTCAAAGTTAATTGTTTTTTCCTGGAAGGAAATTGAAAGAAAAAAAATCATTTTAACATATTTGGAGTTATATTTTTATTATTGAAATTTTAGGCAAAGGAGTTGTTTTTCCCAATTTTCAATATTTTGCAGTTAATGCAGTCTGGCTTGACAGGGCAGTAAGGGGCAGATATGGTCCTACACACATCAAGCCAAACTTTTTAACCAATCATTTTGATAAATTATATAGATTTGGGCTGTTTAGTACATGAAATTTGCTTATCAACATTGCGAACTTTTGATTTTTAGACACCAGCTTTCATATTGAAGTAAAGACAGGAGACATCAATGGTGCCAGCTCGGACTCCAAGGTCTTTGTGAAGCTTTACGGTGAGAAATGTGACACTAGTAAAATGATGCTGGTTGTTTCGTCTAATGACCTGCAGAACTACTTTGAAACCGGCCAGGTTGATATCTTCACTGTTGAGACGTTTGACATTGGACAAGTGCGTATGGCTGTAACGTTGCTCTCTGATTTCTTACATAACAAATGCTTATTTTAAACTCTTAACTGATGACACTGAACTGAATCCAGATCAACCGTCTACTGATTGGCCACACCAACGAAGGCATGAGGGCAGGCTGGTTTCTGGACAGTGTGCAGATCAAGGTGCCCAAACAGGGCAAAAAGTTAATGTTCCCCTGCCATCGATGGCTCTCTGAAGATGAAGCTGACGGCAAAACTGAAGTGGACCTCTACCCAAGTGAAATAGTTGATATTGAAAAATGTACTTATTTCACACTGTAGGATATGTGAATAAATATATATGTTTATATTTGCATATTTGTTTATTGTAATTTGATCTATTTTTCTTTTTTTTTTCATCCAGTAATGAACTATGAGGTTGCTGTGGTGACAGGTGATGTTTGGGCTGGAGGAACCAATGCCAGAGTTTTTATTCAAATATATGGAGATGAGGGAAAAACAGACCTTATTGCCCTGAAAAGCAGGTCAAACAACTTTGAAAGAGGAACCAGTGATATATTCAAGGTTTAAGATTTATTGTGTTGTACATGCTTTATTCATACCTTACTTCTGCCTTTTGTTTCAATTGACGTGAAGTTTTCCATACCAATTTTACAGCCTCAGACTTCCTATAAAGGTTCTTAAAGTGCTAATGGTCTGTTTAACATTTATTTCAAAATCCACAAGAGAAAAAAAAAAGGTTTAGGAAATCTTGCAGACTGTAATATTCGGTTCATTGCTGTGATATCGAAACGAATAGAATCACAAGTACCATTTGTCACTAGTTTGGGCTCTAGGTTACTGATCAGAAGGTCAGGGGTTCGAGCGTCAGTACCACCAAGCTGCTGCTATTGGGCCCTTGAGCACGGCCCTTAACCCTCAACTGCTCAGTTGTTTAAATGAGATAAAAATGTAATCACTCTGGATACAGGTTTCTTCCAAATGCCATAAATGTACATCATACATTCATCCATTTATTTTCCAAACCGGAGTACCCAGAGAAAACCCATGCAAGCATGGGGAGAACATGCAATCTCCAATGTCTTGAAATGGCCTTGAAGAGCCTGAGACTCGACCCCAGGACCTGTTGTTGTGAAGCAGACACTACACCAACATGCCACCCTCATTATATCAATTGTCAAGATAATCACCAGTAGTTCATTAATTTCTTTGGTGCACATTCGTCTTTACAACATTGCTTCAGCTCATTGAGGTTTGAGGCCATTTGCTTTACAGCTCTTAAAATCCTGCCACAGCATCTCACAGGGTTTGAGGTCTGGACTTTTATTTGGCAATTCCAAAACCTTGATTATTTTTTTCTTCTTGAGTCATTCAGATGTTGGCTTTGATCATGCACTTTGGAGCATTGTCCGATGGCATGAACCAATTTCTGCCAAGATTCAGCTGCTGTACGGATGGCCTCACTTTTATCTCAAGCGTATTCTAGTATAAATTGGAGTTGCTCAGTGACCGGACGATTTGGAACAGCCAATTATCCTAACTGAAGAACATGCAAAGTCCACACAGAAACACCCGAGCCCGGGACTCGAACCCAAGACCTTTTTGCTGTGAGGCAGATGTAATAACCACTACACCACAGCGCTGCCACAGGACAGTGGGGGCTTAATGGTTAAGGTGATGGGTTACTGATACGAAGGTCAGTGGTTCAATCCCCACTGTCACCACTATTGGGCCCTTGAGCAAGGCCCTTAACCCTCAAATGCTCAGTTGTATAAAAAGGATAATTGTAAGTCACTCTGGATAAGAGTATCTGCCAAATGCTGTAAATGTAAATGCTGCCCACAGTAATTTACATTTATTTACCATTTTATATATTAATACAAATGAGCAGTTGAAAGTTAAGGGCTCAAGGGCCCAGTAGTGGCAGTCTGGTAGAGCTGGGAGGTGAAATCTTGACCTTTCATTCCCGTTTCCAAACAGCAGTCCAGTGTCTTAACAGGTCCATAGAACGCAATTATTCAGTATTTTAAATTGTTGTTTAGTTTTGTTTTAGATATTTTGGAAAATAGTTTATTATTTTAATATTTGATTAATATTTGTTTTATTATTTTAAAATTTTATTAATTCTTTTTGGAAATGGGGATCATAATAACAGTTTCAATTTATGGAAATATCTTGAACGGAACTTCAGCCCTGAAACACATTTTGTTTTTTGTTTGGAACAGATTGAAGCTAAAGACGTGGGAAATATCTTCAAAATCCGCATTAGCCATGATGGATCAGGAATTGGAGCTGGGTGGTACCTCGAAAAAATGGTCTTGAAGTACTTGGTCATGGCCATGGTGAGGAAAGAGAAGAAAGAAGACAAGAAGAAAAACAAAAAGAAGAAAAAGAAGGAAGAAGAAGAGGATGAGGAGGGTGAAGAAGTGATGCAGGAGGTAGTGAAGACAATAACGTTTCCATGTGATCGTTGGCTGGCTGAGGATGAGGAGGATGGGGAGCTGATAGTGGAACTTCTACCGGAGGACAATGAGGAGCTAGAGGGTAAATAAATGCGCCAGAACCTTTAAAACTCTTGATCTGTTCTTCAGTCTATACACACAGACTGTGTTTACTTCTCTGTACCGTCATGTGAAACAACTCTACAGAATATTAAAACACTCATGAATACTGACAGAGCAAATCCACCCACAGAAAACACATATGAAGTCAGTGTCTTTACGGGGAACATGTGGGGTGCTGGAACAGACGCCAAAGTTTACATCAATATCTATGGTGAGAACGGAGACACCGGGGAGCGGCCCCTGAAGAAATCTAAAAACCTTAACAAATTCGAGCGTGGTCAGGTAAGTAAGACTAATCTTACTCTGAGACTGTCATCTAACGTTACGAAACCTGATATAGTCTCGCCCATGATTTACAGGAGATGTGCTGGTGTACTATATTTAAATCATACCTTCATCATCATGTCTGTACCACACCACACCATGTTCTCATAATCTTTGAAACACTGAGGGTAAATTAAATATTCCGTTTGTTACATACTTTCATGTTTCAACATACTGTATATGAAAAACCTACTATTTCACCCTCTTTGATAGCGTAGTCTCAGGATAATTAACAGTTATGCGCTGAAGGCGAGGTGGATGTCGTGTAGGCTCCGTCAACCTCATTTTGGTTTGCTTTGTTATGTTTATGTGTAGTATATAGCTGAAGTGTCAAAGATTACAGTTTCACAATTCTTCTGCACCTGCACATGTGTGGCCGGTATTCACCTACAGTAAGTCTGTCATGATTTTTTTAAATGTTAGAAAAAACCTTATTGCACTGTTTTTTTCTTCTAATGTTTCCATGTAGTATATACTAAAACAGTTATGCAGCTCAGACTCAGTGGATGTTGTCAGGCTCAGGCTCAGTTTTGTCTTGGGGACTATTCAGCAACATCCACCTCACTTCTGGCACATAACTTTTAATTTGTATTTACTACAATAGAATGGCATAATCTTAGGATTTGAAAACATTATACAGAGTGGATAATACTTGAATCAAAAATGACAGATACTCAAAGTTAGTCATGGTCACATGGGCCAGGTTGCGTCAACACTAACATGCTTTAAAAAAAAACCCCAGAATAATTATATTTTAGTGTGCTTTTTTCACATAAGTTCTTGTGTAGTATACTCTTAAACAATCATGTGTCCCAGGCTAGGTTATTGTCACTGGATTTAACAGCATCCACCTCGCCTTTATCAAATAATTGGTACTTATCTACCTCACAAACCCAGAAAAATGCTTGAATTAAAACATCAGACAATAACTCATAGTTGGCCACGGTCACTTTTTGAAAACCTAGAAATTCAACAAGATGCCGTCCCAGAAAATACGAAAAAAAAAAAAGCTATTAAATATAGCCTTCATGGAAAAAAGGTTATAAAAAATGAGCTTTACAAGATGCTTTAATGGAGTGTACATGACCAGTTCCATGTGTTTAGAAATAAACCATAAAAATCTTGTTTTATTTTGCCTTTCTTATGTCCCCTGTAGTATAAACTAAAACAAGTATGTGCCTCAGGCTCAGTGAATTCACCATTGTCTTTATATATTCTAACAAATAAAATGAAATTGATGTTAAAATAGACAAACAACATTGAAAAATAGTAAGTACTTTTACATTTATCACACCTTCAAGCCCATAACATGAGAAGCAGGTGTACCAGTATAGACACCGTTGATTAGAACCTGCTGCAGGTGGAACCTGTCTTATTTAAACCATGGTGTCATCATTGGATGCCAAGATCTGAAGACCTCCAGAAAAAGGTTGTGGATACCTTTGAGTCCAACAAGGAATTAAAAAAAATCTCTAAATAAATTAAAAGAAATAATTTCACCGTAAGAAATATTATCTACATCTAGAATCGTAGATCATTTAAAGAGCAAAGAAGTACGACAAGGCTTACTTTCTCCTTAGCTGAGGGATTTGTTTAAGGGCGTTGCACAGAATTATTTTAAAGAACTTTCAGGAGTAGTACGGTAAATATAAACAAACACACATTAATAAATTCATGTTTTTTAATTTTTAAAGTGAATTTATAAATTCCTTTTTAAAATTGGTGCTCAAATAAAAATTTATTTAATTTAGTTCAATACTAGCTTCTGATATCGAGGGTGTGTTTACTTTCTTCTGTTGAATAAGTGATTAAATTAATTTTTGGGGTTTTGCTCAAGCGTAACACCTTTATTTCACCAAAATTTCACCTGAAATTATTTTCTGTCCATAAAAATAAATCATTAATTGAAAAAAAAACGTTACAATTCCAGGTAGTGTACTTATTTTTTTCAATGAATTAATTCCGCTGATTTTTATTGATTTTGATTTTCCTTTATTTTGATTATTGGTTAAGTCATTTATTTATAAGGATCACAACCTGATGTGTTGCAGACAGATATGTTCATAATAAAAGCAGTTGAACTTGGAGCCTTGAAAAAACTAAGGATCCACCATGACAACAGCTACGCAAACTCAGCCTGGTACTTGGACCGGGTCGAGATTACAGATACGAAAGATGACACCACGTGAGTGTGCCTAAGATAAGAAATGTTAATTGTAATTATAAAAGATGTTTAAATTATTTATTTTATAAAGCTATTTTGCTATTTTATTAAACTGGATGCTAATGCAGGTACTACTTCCCCTGTAACCGCTGGCTGGCTGTTGATGAAGATGATGGCCAGATTGCCAGAGAGCTGGTGCCTGTGGATGAGGCTTTCATGAAGAAGAATGAAGACGAGGAAGGGTTAGAAACCACATTAGGGCTGGAGCAGAAAGGTAAAGAAAATGTTTATGACAATTTGTACAAAGCGGGACAGCTAGTTTAATAAATATCTGCTTTCTCCTCTTGGTAGGCTCATTACTATTTTTTTCATAGACATGTCAACAACATACACACTGAGGATTAAGACTGGGGAGAAGAAATATGCTGGAACAGACGCCAATGTTTTTGCAGTTCTTTATGGAGAGTATGATGATACAGGTTAAACACTCATTCACTCAGTCATTTGCCAAATCGTTTAATCCTACTGGGGTCACGGGGTGGCTGGAGCCTATCTCAGCCGACACTGGGTTAAGCCAGGGTACAGTCTAAACAGCTTGTCAGACCACCGCATGGCCAACACGCACACAACCATTCACCCTCACACCTAGGAGCAATTTCGAACAACCAGTCAACCTAATGTGGAGAAACCCACAAAAGCACAGGGAGAACACGCAAACTCCACACAGAAATGTCTCAACCCAGGACTCGAACCCAGGATCTTTTTGTGAGGCAGACGTGCTAAGCATTACACCACCATGCCGCTCCAGGTTAAACATCATAAAGCAAAAAATGCTTTTATAAAGTTGACATATATAAAATTTAAGACACCATATTCTCATGTAATTACCACTTTCATTGGGGTCTTTTGTGCTGAAATCAGCTGCTTATACTTTGTATTATTTTATTATTACTTACTCCAGGAATTATTAACCTAAAGGCCAGCAAAATACACAGGAATAAGTTTGAGAAAGGATACATTGATGAGTTCATTGTGGAAGCTGTTAACCTTGGAGATCTTAAAAGGATCAGAATTGGGCATGACAATGCTGGTAAGATTTCGCAGTGCTTCCTATCTAAATATTTCCTGAAGGTACCTGTTAATTTAAGAGAATTTTGTTGAAATTAAATGGCGGATGAATGTTAAATTAAGGCAGAGTTATAGTGGCACCTGACTGTAGCTTTGTTCAGGCTTTGTTTATACCACTGAGCTCACATATATACAACTGGAGAGGTGCACAGCCCAATAAATCGAATCCAATGGCTGCCATATTTTTGCTTCCTACTTCCAGCAGACGAAGCATTGTAAACACTGCTTAAAGACAGATGTTTTTATCCATTATGAGGTAACATCTTGATTGAAATATAAATGGGATTTTGCACATATATCTTTTATATTATAATACATTCCGAAAATGTTTAAATGAACAAACAGCAAGATTTAATGAACTACTTTCCCCCACACAATTGTCCAGTATTAATATCTATGCCGATTTCCACACATGAATTCCTTATAAAATTTGGTACAAGTGCTACAGTTGCTACTTTCCTTGATTCATAGTTTTATTACTCATCATTCACTTGTCTGCCGAACCGCTTATCGTACTACTGGGGTCGCAGGAGGCTGAAGCCTATCTCAGCCGATGCTGGGTGAAGGCGGGGTACACTCTGAACAGCTCACCAGACCATCACAAGGCATCACACACACAACCATTCACACTCACACTCACACCTAGGGGAAATTTAGAACAGCCACTGTGCATGCTTTTGGGCTGTGGGAGGAAACAGGAGTACCTGAAGGAAACCCACACAATCACAGGGAGAACATGCACACTTCACACACACAACGACTGAGCCTGGGACACGAACCCAGGACCTTCTTGCTGTGAGGCGGACATGCTAAACGCTATGCCGCCCCATGGTTTATTCTTTTACAAATTCCTGTTTTTATTTAAAACATATTTATATATGTTTTAATATTTCTATTATAATAAAATCTTATCATATATATATATA
>JBCNYH010000015.1:20500215-20513333 GCA_039654325.1 Tandanus tandanus
TTTGTTGATTGTGTGTGTGTGTGTGTGTGTGTGTGTGTGTGTGTGTGTGTGTGTGTGTGTGCATTTATACATGTTTTTTTATATATATTTTATTATATTACACTTATGTCACATCAGTGAGAAGTTTTATGGTGCATAGATTCAGGTTAAGTATTGTTGGACAGTTATTCAGCTCAGAATTCAGCTGCCCGTATCATCACCAAAACCCTCTCCATCCACCACATCACTTCTGTCCTTCAGCAGCTTCACTGGCTCCCGGTTAAGTTCCGCATCCAGTTTAAAATCCTCCTGTTAACCTTTGAAGCCAAACATAACCTTGCCCCTCCATATCTGTCTGAACTTCTTCATCTTCTCACTCCCTCTCGCTCCCTCACATCCTCCTCTTCTATTCACCTGTCTGTCCCCTCTGCCCGTCTCACCACCATCAGGTGGTAATGAGTTCCAGAGCCGGGGAGCAGAGCGGCTGAAAGCTCTGCTCCCCGGCTCTGAAACTCATTACCACCTGACCTCAGGAACACCACATCTTTCCCCCACTTTAAATCCGCACTTAAAACCTACATGTTTCAACTGGCTTATTCCATCTGATTTCTATTTATGATTTATGATTTATGATTCTATTTGATTTTATTCTGGATTTTATTTTATTTTATATATATATATATGTGTGTGTGTGTGTATTTTTCCCCTTTCATTTTATCTATTTTGTATATTTTGTGCTTTTGTTGTTTTTATCTGTACGGTGACCTTGAGTGCCAAGAAAGAGAAAGGCGCCTTTAAATAAAATGATTATTATTATTATTATTATTATTATTATAGTTACTAAGGAATACCGATATGGCGACTGTGCGGCTTTGATATCTTACCTCCAGTTGTATATAGAGTGGTTTAAAGGCTGGTAGCGAAAAAGATTATCCACCATTTTATGCATGAATAGTAGACAGTGGTGTTCAACAGTGAGTTCACTACAGTCAAGTCCAACATGATCCTTATCTTGAGGATAATGGTTTGTTGTATTAATGAGATTTTTTTTTATTGGAGGTAACAAGTACAATAAAATGTACAATGATATAAATGTACGATACAGTAAACATGATGTTAACCCATTTCACTGCCTCTCATTCAGGAGGTTCAGGTTGGTTTTTGGACTGGGTGGAGATTAATGCACCTTCTCAGGGTCTGAAACTCTGTTTCCCATGTGGCCGATGGCTGGATAAGGGCAAAGATGATGGAGCATTAGCAAGAGATTTGTACCCTGCTGAGCTGCAGACTGAGGTGTACACTCCATGTAAGAGATCATCACTATTACACTGTGTATTCAGCTTGCTCTATACACTCAAAAATTCAAGTTGCTTACTTTTAGAAATAAATGTTCCTCTGCTGCCTTTAGGACATGAGCAAACTCAAATTTTCCCTCAACTATAAGAGTTAAGTTCATTAAAGGGGAGATATGAATTTTTTAAAAATATACTCTTCTGACCCATGAACGTTGTTACAGTGTTGAACAGCCAGAGTGTCTAAACAATGTTTAAGTTCCCTTTGGAACTTTGGAACTTTGGCTGTGTGAGTTGTCTGTGAGCACAAGGTTTTTGGCAATTTGTTTTGTTGTTGTTGTTTGGTTTTTTCCTGTTATGGGGGAATAAGGATTGTGCTGGGCCTTCTGATTAGGTGCACCCTATTTCTGGGTATTTTCTTGGCACCTTCCTCCTCTCTCTGCAATTTCTAACTTACAACTGAATGATGTGATAAAGGACTTTGACAACCCAGAAAAACTTCAGAAATACACAAGACAATGGATATTTATCGGATTTACGGGTCGTGGGGAGACTGGAGCCTATTTCAGCTGACACTGGGAGAAGGCGGCGTCAGACCATTACAGTACCAACACACACACAACCATTCACATTAACACTTACACCTAGGGGCAATTTGGTCAGCCAGATAGCCAAATGTGCATGTCTTTGGACTGTGGGAGGAAACTGGAGTGCCCAGAAGAAACCCACTCAAACATGAACACTCCACACAAAGACACTCTCGCTGAGCCCCAGACTTGAACCCAGGACGTGCTATCCATTACACCACTGTACTACCCTGGTTATTTAATAAGAAACTTCATTTGTTGATCTTGAAACTGGACTCTGAATGCAGGGTCTGACTATATAATGTTCAAGAAAAGTGTATAATGATGTGTTTGTTTTTTTGTTTTTTTTATGAAATGTTCTATAATTCTGAAGCAGTGATCTTTTGTCTGTTCTCCCTACAGTTGTGCCGTATGAGATAAAGATCTTTACTAGTGATATTTTCGGAGCAGGAACAGATGCAGATGTCTTCATTGTTCTTTATGGTGAAAATGGACTTTGCTCTCACCAAAAATATCTCTGTGTGAATAAGAGAGAGAGGCGCATGTACTTTGAGAGGGGAGCAGAGAATATGTTCATTGTGGAAGTGAGTACAGTGTTCATTAAAAACTTGAAAAAAGCTTTTATTCATCTTTCCTCAGGTTTGGTGTAATTAATGTAATTAATATATATTTTGTACATGTGCAGCTAGAAGATGTTGGTGATGTCATTGAGAAGATTCGCATTGGACATGACAACAGAGGTATAAACCCTGGGTGGCACCTTGACCGAGTGGAGATTAGAAGACTTTTAAGGAAAGGAAAGGTAGTAGAATTTTCTGCTATTTTCTTTCTAGACAGTTATTTCCAGAAGTACTTGAAATTTAGTCTGTGTTCTTCTGAAGGGATCTGAGACTACCATCTTCCCATGTGAGAGATGGCTGGCAAAGTCTGAAGATGATGGTGAGACAGTGAGAGAGCTGGTACCTTCGGACATCATCATAGAGAGGCTACTGAGAGACGGTACTCTGAAGTGCACTGAGACTGAAGTGGAAGATGCTTTGGAAAGTATGAGCACTTACTTTAGAATAATTAAATGCATATGGCAAAAAGTATGCAGACACCTGACCATCACACCCATGTGTTGGTCTTCCCCAAACTATTGCCACGAAATTGTTGCAAACAATTGTCTAAAATGTCTTAGTATGCTGAAGCATTACAAGTTTCCTGAGTGGAACTAAGGGGAACTGATGTGTTTTTAGCATGGCAATGCCCCTGTGCAATGTCCTGTTTAAAGCCGATATGGTATGCCATAGTTGGTTTGGAAGATATTGAGTAGTCTACACTGATCTAACCATCGCTGAACACTTTTGGTTGACCAGGTTGAATGCTGACTGTACACCAGGCCTATTCATGCCCAACCTCGCTAATTCACTTATGGTAAATGGGCACAAATTCCAATAGCTACTCTCCATTCAATTCAATTCAGTTTTATTTGTACAGCACCTTTTACAACTGACTTTGTCGCAAAGCAGGTAAACTTATGTTTTTAAACTAAAATGATTTTAATCATTTCTCCATAAACTCTATACATCCCTAATGAGCAAACCTGTGGTGGTGGTGGCAAAGAACAACTCCCCCACTCAACACGAAGAAGAAACCATGAGAGGAACCAGACTCAAAAGGGAAACCCATCCTCATTTGGGTGAAACCAGATAAAAATACAAACCATGTAGCAGAAACTTCACTATAGTTTAACATGAAGTCTAGCTGGTTATCTTATAACTGTGATGGGAATTGTAGTCCTAAACCATTCCAGTAAAAGAGTTTATATCACCAGCAGTGAAAAGTCGTCTTCACAGGTTCTGAGTGTATATTTAGGTCCAGATGGATCAGCAGCAGCAGGAGCGAGGGGTAGTAGTACCGGTAGTAGCATATCAGGAAAGATCCAGGATTTAGAGAGAAGAAGGATGAGGTTCACTGGTATCTGAGAAGTAGCATATGTACCTCAACATAAACACATAAACACACACACACACACACACACACACACACAAACACACACAAAGAGAGATAGATAGAGAGAAAGAGAGAGAGAGAGAGAGAGAGAGAGAGAGAGAGGGTGTTGGGTATGCTCATAACAGTGTAACGGTTAAAAAAGAGAGTTTATTAGTGCTGAGTGCAAGCAGGGACTCCGTCATGACTGACTGTGGCAGCATAACTAAAAAGATATGAACCAGAAGGAAGACAGATATGAGGGCACCCTGTAACATGAGGCAATCAGCCATTCCACCGTCGACGGACCTGGGTGAGCATGTGAGAGTGAGGGAGTGATCCCAACATCCCAGTTTACCAGAACTCTCTATGCCAAGATCTGCTCGTTTACCTAATAAAAGGCTAATAAAGAAATGCTTGACTAAACAAGTACGTTTTCAGCCTAGTCTTAAACACTCTCCAGAGTATAAATCTGAGTTGAGTGGGAAGCCTTCCTGGAAGAGTTGCAGTTAAGATATTATGATATTATACAAGTATGTGGGGATGTGATGGGTCAGGCTTCCACAGACTTTTAGCTATATGGCATATATCTGTCCAGTGATTAACACTGTAATATGGCGACAAATAAATTACTATGCCTACTATAAAAAATGTTGTTACATGTCAGAAGGTCATTTCTCATGAGCAGAGTTTCCTGCTTTTTTTTCTCCTCATTCTTCAGCTCACACATATGAAGTGTCTGTAAAAACAGGTGATATGTATGGAGCAGGTACAGATGCCAACGTGTTCTTGACCATATATGGAGAACTTGGAGACACAGGAGAACGCAAACTCAGCAAATCACAGACCAACAAGAATAAGTTTATGAGAGGAGCGGTATGTCTTTTTCTTTCTTGCTTACTTTCTTCTTTTTATTTTATTTTATTTTTGTAAGAAAATGTCAAAAGCAGTATTTCTCACTCCTCCCCCCTGAGATGCATATCTGTTTCGTGTTTAACCAAATCTAATACAAAAGAAAATAAGAATGCAGGTAGCAGGTTATATGAACTACATTCAGTTTTCAGGTGAATTATTCACTGATTCTTTATTGCAGGTTGATAAGTTCAGCATTGAGGCTGTAGACCTCGGGCAGGTTTTTAAGATCAAAATACGGCATGATAATTCTATGATCGGACCTGAGTGGTTCCTAGAGCAGGTAGAAATCGTGGATACAGACACAGAGGAAATCTTCATGATCTTGTGTGAAAGGTGGCTCTCAAAAAAGAAGGAAGATAAAAGGATTGAGAGAACGTTGTATGTCAAGGTGAGAAAGTAGAACTCACTATAATAAAGTATATAAAAAGTCATTACCTTTCTAATGCTAAATTATGTATTAATTAATTATATATGTACTTGCCATTCTATCAGGGGTATGAAGGTGAAAGGAATTCCCAGAATTCTAAGCCAAGCCTAGACAGCAACATGAACAAGAGGAAAAAGAAGAGAAAATCAGCAGCTGTAGAGGAGAGTGCTGGTAACGTTAAATTCTACTGTATATTAATTTGCAGGAGCAGCATGGTGCGGTAGTGGCTAGCACATCTGGCTCACAGCAAAGAAACTCTTGGGTTCGAGCCCCGTCGAGTCTTGGCGAGGGTGTTTCTGTGTGGAGTGTGCATGTTCTCCCCGTGCTTGCCTGGGTTTCCTCCGGGTACTTCGGTTTCCTCCCACATTCCGAAGACATGCACTTTAGGCCTACTGGCTGTTCCAAATTGCCCCTCAGTGTTAGTGTAAACGGTTGTGTATGTTTGCCCTGCGATAGACTGGCGAACTGTCCAGGATGTACCCCACCTTTGCCCAGAGTCACTGAGATAGGCTCCAGCCTCCATACGACCCTAACAGGATTAAGTGATTAGGCACATCGATAGATGGATGGATGGATGGATGGATGGATGGATGGATGGATGGATGAACTTGTAGAAAATGTGTATTATAACTTAAAATAACTTCGATCTTAAAAGAAACTGTATCATGCTGACTCCCAACAATTGCATTATGATTGTATTATATTAACCAACAGTGTTTCCAATGTGTCATCTACATCTTTCTTATTTTTATTTCCTACAGTAATCCCATACCACTTCACGGTGTCGACAGGATCAGACCGTGACGGCAGTACCACCAGTCGTGTCTTTGTGATCATCATAGGTTCAAATGATCTTGAAACAGACAGACTGTGGCTTGATCTTCCTGAAGGAAGGAAATGCTTTGCTCCTGAAAGTATGGAACACTTTGAATGTTATGGGTTGGATGTAGGAGAAATTAAAAAAGTCGAGGTAAGATAAATGCACCATTGATGCATATTGTTCTTTAAATTCAGTGATATCAAATGCAGTCATATTGTACATGTAATTAAAATGAATCTTTACTACCTTTTCCCCCTATTCATTTTCTGCAGTTAGGTCATAATGGTGCTACTCCAGAAAGCTGCTGGCTGGTGGAGGAATTGGCTGTTGCAGTGCCCACTAAAGGCATCAAGTATATGTTCCAGAGTGACTGCTGGCTTGCCAAGGATAGAGGGGATGGACTGACATCAAGATTGTTCAATATACTTGATGCCGTCACTATTAATATAACTCAGATGGTTAAGTACTAATTATTATTATTATTATTATTATTATTATTATTAATGTCTGTGGTGGGGTGGGGTGGGAGTCCCAGGCTCGTCGAGGGTGTTTCTGTATGGAGTTTACTTGTTCCCCTCGTGCTTGAATGGGTACTTCGGTTTCCTCCCAAAGTCCAAAGACATGCATATTATGCTAATTGGCTGCTCCAAATTACCCTTAGGTGTGAGTGTGAGCATGATTGACTGAGTCTGGGCCGTCCATTGGACTGGCGAGCTGTTCAGGGTGTACCCCAACTTCGTCCAGGGTAGGACGTGATAGGTTTGTTATGAAGGGTAGCATGTCTGCCTGGCAGCAAGAAGACCCTGGGTTCAAGTTCCGGGCTCGGCGAGGATGTCCCTGTATGGAGTTTACATGGACCTCCCATGCTATAAGTTTATTATAAAATAACTAGGGGAAGTTTGGTGGCATACTCGTTAGCACGTCCTGGGTTCAAGTCTTGGGCTCAGCGAGGGCATTGCTGTGTGGAGTTTTCATGTTCTCTCCATGCTTGAGTGGGATTCCTTTGGGCACTCCTTTTCCTCCCACAGTCCAAAGACATGCACATAAGGCTAATTTGCTGTTCCAAATTGCCCCTGGGTGTGAGTGTGAATAGTTGTGTGTGTTGGTGCTGTGATGGTCTGGCGCGCTGTTCAGGGTGTTCTCCACCTTCACCCAGTGTCGGCTGAGATAGGGACCAGCCTCCCCGCGACCCTAATTGGATTTAGAGGTTCAAAGATTGAATGAGTAAGCACTTTATACTGATCAGGGTGATGGTGAATTCAGGGACTTTCAATCAGCACCAGGGGAATACACCTTGGAGGGGCCTATAGATAGATAGATAGACAGACAGACAGACAGAAAGATAGATAGACTGTAACTTTTTTTTTATCTTAAACTTCTTTCTTCAGGTTGTTTATGAGGTTACAGTTGTTACAGGAGACATTCAGTATGCAGGGACGGATACCAACATATTTATAACAGTATTTGGAGCCAATGGATGCACAGAGGAGATCTTGTTACCCAAGAATGAGGACAGGTGACAGATGTTTATTATTTAAGCCCTCACATTGCCTCAGATGAGCGAATCACAGTATTATAATAAAAATTTGAGATCACTGATATTCACTTGTCCTATAGGTTTGAGAGAGATCAGGAGGACACCTTTAATTTGGAGATAGATGACATTGCTCCGCTTAAAAAGTTAAGAGTTTGCATTGATGGGACAGGATGCCGACCTGATTGGTTTCTTGACAAGGTTAGTTTAAACATCAGGGTGTTATTAATGAGTTGAGTGAGTCTTCATTGGTACTCTTGGTTACAATTACACACAAGCCAATTGTGTTTTATTGTTTGACAGCACAATCAGTCACCTGCTGGATACGGTAATCTGGTTGGAGATAGCGGATGATAAACAGTGTTTGGGGTTTATGTTTCATTGTTATCATTGTCTTCTTGTCATGTTACATGACCTAGATTATCATGCGAAACCCAATCACTGAGGAAGTGTCGGTTTTCACCTATGAGAGCTGGCTATCCAAAACAAAAGGGCCAAAGAGGACGACGGTCTGTGAGCTCCCTGCAGTGGTGGATGATGAGGAGTTGGTGGAGAAAACCACCTATATCATTCAGGTTAAAACCAGTGACATTGCTGGTGGGTAAAACATGCATGTTTTATTGTGCGTAGTTTTCAATATTGTATAAATGTGAAAGATGTAAACTTTTTCTGGCCAGTAATATAGTGGCAGATAAATCAATATTATTTGTGACTACACTGCTCTCTTCAGGTTATTCATAGAACTACAACTGTTTTAGGAATCATTCATCTCACTCACTCATTTACTGGATCGCTTAATCCTATTATGGTCGCCGGGAGGCTGGAGCCTATCTCAGCCGACACTGGGCAAAAGCGATGTGACCAACACACACAACTATTCACTCACACTTAGGGGCAATCAAGAATATCCAATTAGCCTAATGTGCACATCTTTGGACTGCGGGAGGAAACCAGAGTACCCAGAAAAAACACACACAAGCACAGAGAGAACCTGCAAACTCCACGCAGAAATGCCCTCGCTGAGCCCGGGACTCAAACCCAGGACCTTCTTGCTGTGAGGAGGATCTACTACACCACCATACCTCTGAAATCATTCATGTTGTCCCTAATGGTCATCTCCCACTCACTCATTTGCCAAACTGTTCAATCCTACTAGGGCCATGGGGAGGCTGGAGCCTATCACAGCCAACACTGAGATTTGCAGGGCAAAAAATACATCCATTCATACTCACACCTGGGGCAATTTGGATCAGCCAGTTAGCCTAATGTGCATGTATTTGGACTGGGAGAGGAAACCGAAGTACCTGGAGAAAACCCCGGCAAACTCGGGGAGAACATGCAAACTCCACACAGAAACACCGTTGCCAAGCCCCGGACTTGAACTCAGGACCTTCTTGCTGTGAGGCGGATGTGCTAATTACTGTGTCACACAACCCACCTAATATCTAAGTTCTTATTACACTTTAAGATGCATTTGTTGTATGTAAATGTGAATTCACTAGTAAGATATTATAAAAGAAAAATATACAAATGAATAAAGGATAACATTATGTTCATATTGTTTTCCAGGTGCAGGCACAGATGCTAACGTGTTTATGGCTGTGTTTGGGGAGAATGGAGACACGGGCACTCTAGCACTGAAAGAATCCAGCAACAGGAACAAATTTGAGCGCAATCAGGTGGACGTGTTCCGCTTTTCAGACGTCCTCAGCCTGGGAGAGCTTAGCAAGATCCGAGTGTGGCACGACAATAAGGGTAAGAAAAAAAAACTACATTTTCACTCAGGCTAAGTCTCTTCACACTGATTACACTGGTCTACAGTCAAAATGCTTCTGAAACAATAATATAGTCAAATTTTACTAATTTTGTGCCACATGTTTAAAATTGTTTTGATTGGCTCTAGTTTTTGAGATATAGTACTGGGACAGCATATACGACCCTGATATAGGAATCATGAAGGATGGGTGAGTTATAGAGGGAAGGGATCTTAATTTAAACCAGAAGTCACTAAATACATCTTTCACTGAATCTAGGACTAAATCTTAGGTAAATAATACCATATGGCAGAAAACAAAGTAATATGAAAACAATAGTGAATTGAGTCATGTTTTTTATTTTGTTTCTTGCTACACTATTTCTCAAGCTGTGACAGCAGGAGCTTTGAAAAAAAATGGCTTTAGTTATTTTTTGTTAGGTTTGTGAAGTGGTGTAGGTGCAGAATTCACGACAGGAAGCATTTACTTGGATTTACTACTGGACTTCCAAAGGAAAGAAATGCATGATTTTCAATATTCTTTGCTGTGCACATGGTTTTTTTTTCCACTTCTATAAGCTTAAATCAAATAGTTAATAAAGAAAAAACAAACAAACAAACAAAAAAAACGCTTATTGCTTTTGTAGAGAGAACAAAGTAATGTGACGTCTAATAAGCCTATTTTTGTCGTTGAAATCAGAGTTTAAACTCCAGCACATGTTTCATCAAAACGGTAAAGTAAATATTAAACAACTGTTCTATACATTCTAGTTATCTGTTTTCAACTTATGGACTTAGAACAGATAAAACGTTATAATCTTATTTTTTAAAAATGAATAAATCCCGAGCTCCACCTGTTGTGACGGGGAGATTTCTTCTGTGCATGCGCACTATCACGGCTATTCATGGTTCAGATTTTTGTTTCTGGAAGTGGATGCTTAGGTTACACAAAACTCGCAAGTGTCTTTTAACATATTTTAAACTTGGTTTTCGACTAGATCTACCGGTAAGGCGTCGAAAGGTTAAAATTTCCTTCATGTCTCATCATCTTCGCAATAGCTTGTTCGCAATCCTCCCCTCGGCTTGGCAGATGAGTGCAGGGAGAAATGCGCGTCGGAACTTCAGCACCGTTTTCCACAGCATAGTCAAGTCAAGTGGTGTTGTATACTTAGTTTTTAATCTCAGCACTTTTAATCTCTAACTTGTTTTCCCTTAACAAGTTAAGTCTAAGTATTGCAAGTTGGAGGCTAGATTAGATCTAGATTACCATCCTGCATAGTTTATGGTGCACTATTATAGTGTCATGATTAGGAAGTGAGTTTCCCGATTTCCTGCCCTTTCCTTTCACTGTTTAATTGTTGTACTATTATTATTTTTTAGATTTACATACTCACTCTTTTCTACTTTCCTATTATTTCATTTATTTATTTGACATATATATTATATACAGGGCTTTCAAATTAAGCCAGCGGCCAGCTGGATTTCCATCTCACTTTCGTTCTCTGTCTGCATATTTCCTACACGCAACGTAGCTCAGTCCGGCAAGTGTGCCAGCGAGTGACGTCATTACGCCAGGTTCCAGGCCGCTCATGAGGGATGCAGCACAACAGAATGAGCAGTTAGTTGTTCAGTTAGTTAGTTCATCAACTTTTCCGCCTCTTTCGTTTATATTACCACGGTACATTATGAATTATATCACCAGTTATAAACAAAGCATATTGAACGTGGAGTTGTGTACAGTTAGAGAATGTATTTTGTTGTGTTTATCTGTGAACTGGAGCTCCAGGAAGTTTTCCGATGCTAATAGCTAGCGTGCCAGTTAGCCGTCTATAGAGTTGCATCCCTTGGTTAAACAGAGCAGGTATTTAGCGCTATTTGTATCAGAAAGAGATTTCTGTTAAAATTAAACTGTTTGAGTGCTTATTATTTTATTCAGTAAGGTGTTGAAGGTTTAAGCTATGTGCTTATATATGTACTAATGCATAGCTTTTGGGTGAAAGAGTGAAAGTATTGTGCTGTAAATTCATGTCTTTGTTGACATATTTGTTTAGAAAGCAGCAAAAAATTAATTTTTTGTATTTATTTTTTATAGTGTTCAGGATGTTTAAAAGACTTCAGACGAATAAAAAGACAAACACCTGTTAGAGACTCTCCACTGGTTCATCTTAAGGGCTGCTACACTAAGCAAAGCCCAGCATATTATTAAAGTATGTAATTTGATTGCGCAGTGACTTATGGGAAATGATGCTGGAGGAAACTTGTAAACCCGAATGATAATTAACAGTGTACACACAGAACCATGTGGTCGATTTATTAGGTGTTTCCCCCTAACCCGACCGACCGACCCGGCAAAATTGTGTGATGGATTATGCGAGTTAAACGAACACGGGCAGATGTTCAGAAGCTGCCAACAAGCCTGAACAAAAAATCAAAAATTGTTCTAAAATATTGCTGTAAAATGATGCACAGTCAGTCTGTTATAACACTTAATCTAAACGAATGAGGTTGCCTGTAGCATAGCGTATATGCTAATTTCTTAAAGGAACTTTCAAGTTGTGTCCATATTTGACTATTTCAAATTTTATACTTTTTTGGCCCCGAAAATGCAGGTACATTTATGGAGTTGCAATTTATACGGACAAGTAATGATTCAGGGCTAAGTCGTAATTGTATTGGTTTGTATGGACCTGTAGCAATTTCCATGATTTTGCCACACTGGCTTAGGACCAATGACGGTTGTAAATCTTCAGCCACAACCTTGTTGATATATCAGCACTTCAGACAAAATGGCTCTGATAAAGTGTCTGTGTTGTGTGTTTGAATAGTTATCATCCCCCCGTGGTTTTAAAGCGTTCAGAATCGTCTTTACCCTCTATCAAACCCCAAATTGTGGGCGATGCCTGTATATTTGTGGCGCTAAGCATTATCTTATGTTAAATATTCTAAAAAGACTGGGAGTGTTGTTGCATATGTTCATGCTCTATTTATTAGATATTCGTAGAAATGTCACAGTATCAAAAGAAGTTTTAGCCCCTTTTCATGACAGTTTTTCTGCCTTAACAGGCCCCTTAACTGATCCTTCCTTTTATTTTTCTACTTACAGTGATATTCAGGAGTTGACATCTGAAAGGACATACGTGAACTTTGTGCTTGCAAACAAACATAGCTGGACTGGACAGGTTGATATCTGTAGCAGGTTGTTGTAGCAGAAATTGGCTTTAGTGTTTAAGGACTGGTAGTTATTATACCTGTTTGGTTGCTCTGCTAAGAAAACCATAACGCAAGAGCTGTAACATTTTGTTGATAAAAAAACATCCCTCTACATGCTGCTCAAAGTAAAGGCTCTGTACAGGTATATATTTTATTAGTAAAAAATGTATAACCAAAAGCCATTTTTACCTTTAATCAGGAGCTGCAGGGGGACTTCCTAACCTAACCCCGGGTCCCACACCAGGGTTTCGCCCAGGACCTAGGCGGCCCCCATACCCCCAGCCGGACAAAAAGAACCCCCCCATTCAAAATCCTGGCTACGGGCCTGATTTGACACTAATCGTGATAGAACACAGGAAGGGCGGAAGAGTGCAGTACAGTTTAACAGGCCTTATAGACCTTAATGCACCATCGTAGGGGATCTTGATGAACTTGTAAACACGATTCCTTCAAGTTTCCTTTCTTGGATGAGAGCTGACTCCTTTTTATACCCCAATCGTGCTCATGAGTCGTGGAGCTCCGTGCTTTTTTTTTAAATTGTGGAGATCACGGAGATGGTGCCCCAGTGTAAACCCAGGGGAGAGAGAATAACGTGCAGACTGGAGGAAAAAAGGAGCATATGGCTGGGAG
>JBCNYH010000015.1:20513433-20524979 GCA_039654325.1 Tandanus tandanus
AGGCTATGCAGTAATCTGTTCAGTTTACTCAAGGAACTTTTATTTAAACTATGAACTGTGAGTTATTTACTTTTCCTGGAATCACTAGTTCTGATATAATACAGGATTTTCTCTTATCAGCGCAAGTTGGAAAGTTGATCTAGTCTTTTACACACGTCCAAAATTGATCATAAATCCACAGGTTTAATTATTATAAACCTCTTCCAGATAAATGTCTGATCTGACATGAAATGAACGCGTCCCGGAGAAATAAATGTGAAAGCCCTGTATAATATTATTATTATTATTATTATTATTAACAATATATAATTATTAATTGTTATATAAATAAGTATAATTATTATCATTATCATGATCATCATCATCATTATTATTACTATTATTATTATTATAATACAGCTTTTGTTATATATTTATTTTACTTTTTTTTTTTTTAAAGCATTTAAATGTATGTTTTTTAAAAGAGATGAGTGAAAAACAGTGAGTGAAGAAGCCGGTCTGATATGTGTCGGTAGTCTCAGAGCAGCAACTGAAAAAGCTGAGACGACCTCAGAGAGAGAGATGGCTCATATGGATGCAGCATTTCTGACAGATTAAATGGCACAGCACCATTAAAATACTTGAAAACGAATAAAAGAATCTTGAAATCAATTCGAAACTTCACTGGAAGCTACGCCAAAACTGGAGTAATTTTTTATTCTTCAGATCTCGAGGGACACATTAATTTTTTGTTTGTTCAGATGAATACATTGTACTTGTGTACTTGTGTGAACGGTACAGATAACTTCTACTATGTTTGTAGTGACTTTTGCAGCAGAAAAGCGCAGTATAACTGTGGTTAAGAAAGTCTACCACCTTTACTTTGACACCCCCCCCACACACACACACACACGCACACATGCACACACACGCACACATATGTACAACAACTGTGCAACAAATCTTCACCGGAGGTTGAAGAGGAAAGGGAAATAGATGCCTTTTGCTGTGCCAATGATTTGGAGAGAACCAAATGATCATATCAACCATTGTTACTTCTGCACGGTACCTCCACTCAGGAAAGGTTTAACAAAGAAGAAAAAATGAACCATGCAGTTTCAGGCCAAGAAGTGCCAAGTAAACACTGAATAAGACCTGATCTCTGTATTATATATCTATTAATCATGTTTTTTCACTTTTGTTCCAAAAGTAATTTCATCTATAACCTTTCTTCTTATTTTAACGTCTTACAAAAAGAGAAATCAGGGAAACTATGATTCATTAGATATCAATTAAAAATTATGAAAAAAAATGTTTATAATTTTTCTTAAAAACTCTAACATGGCTATCAACACAGTATAATGATGTAGACATCAAATGTAAAAAACTTTATTATCTTAGAAATCGAAGCCAATCATTTTATTGTGATATTTGAATTCAGACAAAATCCATAATAAACCGCACAATTTATTTCCGAAGCAGAAAAATTCTAAACATTTCTATACCAGTGTTACTAGGCATGTAAAAATGCACAGTAATTTTACACAGTACACAGACCTGAGAGTTCACAACAATCTCCTGCAGCTGCCTTCCAAATCTCAAAATACAGCAACAGGTAGCTCACTTGATCTTGCACTTTATTATTTTACATTTATTCACTCACTCATTTGCTGAACTCTTAGTCCTATGAGCATCACAGGAAGGCTGGAGCCTATCTCAGCCAACACTGGGCGAAGGTGGGGTGCACCCTGAACAGCTCACCAGACTATCACAGGTCCGAAATACACAGAACTGTTCATACTCACACCTAGGGGCAATTTGGAACTGCCAGTTAGCCTAGTGTGCATGCCTTTGGACTGTGGGAGGAAACCAAATTACCCGCAGGAAACCCATGCAAACATGGGGAGAACATGCAGACTCCACATATAAGCACTGAGCTGTGCCCGGGACTTTAACCCAGGACCTTCTTGCTGTGAGGCGGACGTGCTAACCACTACATCACCATGCCACCCTATTTTATATTTAATGTTTGCTAAACAAGTATGTACCCTGAAAGAGGGCAGAGCACCTACAGACTGTCCAAACCAAAAAGCACCTTTAATATTAATGTCTTTTCCACTTGATGTCGTACAGTACAGCAAGAAGTTCATGGGATCAAGTCCTGGGCTCAGCGAGGGTGTTTCTATGTGGCGTTTGCATGTTTCCTCTGGGTACTCTGGTTTCCTCCCACAGTCCAAAGATATGCACATTACTCTACCAGGCTGTTCCAAATTGAGCCATGGTGTGAGTGTAAATGGATGTATGTGTGTCGTCCTGAGATTGTCTGGTGAGCTGTGGGGTGTACCCCACCTTACCCAGTGTTGGCTGAGATAGGCTCCATCCTCCCTGCGACCCCAGTTGGATTAAGCAGTTCAGTAAATGAGTGAGTGATGAGTTTTCTCTTCTTGTTTTAAGGTCCTGCTCCTGGTTGGCACTTAGAAAACATTGATGTAACGGATGAGTTCATGAGCCAAACCTTTCGATTTCCTTGTGACCGTTGGCTGGCCAAAAGTGAAGATGACGGCCAAATTATTCGGGAACTGGCCTGTGCCAACAATGATATCCTAGACCTCAGTGAAAAGACCAGTACGAGCCATGCTTTATGTTTGTTTACATGTAGTTTGATATATTGATGTGATTTTGTATTCATAACTGAAAGCAACTGTTTCATGGGAAACCTAAGCCTGAACTAAATATTTTTCTTTTTATATTAATTCTAGAATATGATATTGAAATTACTACAGCCAACTATGAAGGTGCAGGAACAAAAGAGAACGTGTGCATCATGCTCGAGGGGAAACGAGCACGTTCCAAGGAGTTTATGATGGAAAATTCTTCAAAGAAAAAGAGATTTTTGTGGTATGATTTTTGCACAGTGAGCACAAACTAGAGCGGTGGTTCTCACAGCGGCTCGGGGGATCTGGGCTCTTTCACCAGTAGGCCATTTGAATTGAATGGGTTTAATCCAAACATCAACTCAGCCGATAAATCATGTCACCTTAAGCTTGTACCTCACGGAGCGGTGAATGCTGACGAAGATGGCGATTTTTGGGTTTTGTCAAGGTTCGTAAAAGGTTGTAAAACTGGTCGCAAACCGTTTTTAGGGTTGCAAAGAAATTTTGATTTTATTTTTCCTCAAACAGTTGCAGACAGTTGTAACACTGGATCACTAAAGGTTCTTTTTGGTTTGCCAAGTAGTGAACACAGGGGAGGGTTTGCTTACCCTTTTTATAGGGTTGGGTCCATCATTAGGGGTAACGGTGGCTCATTTCCAAGATTCACCTGACATTCATCTGGTATTTTACCAGGAGTTTGGTAAAAGGTCCCAACTGTTCCAAAAACAGGAGCAAAACAGTGGCAAATAGTTGCTAATCATCGCAACCAGTGACACTAACATTTGCTAACAGTCCAACTGTCTTGCCAACTGGCAACTGTCTTTCGCAAACACTTTTGCAAACATTTGCATGAATGTTGCTAACTATTGCTAACGACAGAGATGAACCCTGATTTTCGCTAACATTCGTCGGAAATGTTGGAAATTAAAAAATTACAATGTTAGTCAGCATTGGCCGCACCATGAGATACTAGTAGTTTTAGCATTAATGTGTCCAGAAGGCCTTCAGTAAAAGAAAATAGCCGTTCTATAGAACGTCATAACCCCTCAGCCATCCTCAAGCGCACGGAGGACAAAAGCCATCCCTCATACGAACAGTTTCAGAGCTTCAACATGTTATTAGCCACCCTACACACAGGTTTAGGTCATAGGGAGTGCCTATGCAAAAATTCAGAAAGCTATCATGCATATGAGCCGAGCAATGGCCTGGACAAACTTTATATGTTCAAGGTCACTGTGCCAAGGTCAAAGGTAACATATGCAAATTAGCTACCCCACACACACAGGTTTAGCTCATAGGGAGTGCCATGGCAAATGTTCAGAAAGCTGGCCTGCGCATGAGCCAAGCAATGGCCCAGGCAAAGTTATTGTCACGCCACCCGCGTGACAAACTCTATAGCTTGAATAATTAGATGAACTATTACTTGAATTATTCACACAACTTAAATAATGTTTATGAAATAAATCTCTACGGGGAGGACGATGGAATGTATTTTACAGATTAAGGGATCCCTGAATACTAAAGGTTTGATGAACCATAACCTAGAGGAGTAACACGTTGTGGCGCTGACATTCATTTATTCATTCTGTTTTCCATCTTCACACTTTTCTGAAGCAGATACATGTAGTTTAACATGATTATATTTATAATTCTTTTTTCTTGATAATCTAGGGGTGCAACTGACTCATTTGAGTTTTCCTCCAAACTTCTGGGAGACATTGTTAGCATCTCTCTGGGCCATATGACAAAAGATAAAAAAGTGAAAAACGAGGCTTACTGGCATGTTGAGGAGGTGGTGGTGACTGAGCAAGAGCTGGGGAACAAGTGAGTTTGATGTACAAATGAAATAAATACAATTTATATCAATATGTCATTTCCTTGTGTAGCAACAAAATAGATTTTTGATAATATTAGAATTTGTTCCGTGTCCGTCCCTCACACCACTCCAGGTACTTTTTCCATTGTGATGCCCAGATCCCTCTCACTACGACGAAGAAAGGCGAGTTTGTGACGTTTGAGTGCATTAAGTGCGTCGAGAGCTTTGCCAGTAAAGTGCGCAGCTTGGTTCCCGTCAAATATGAGATTATTGTCGTCACAGGTGATGTGAAGGGGGCTGGGACCGATGCCAATGTCTTCATTACCATCTACGGTGTGAACGGAGACTCAGGGAAGCATCCACTGAAGCAGAAGTTTAGGAACCTGTTTGAGAGGGGCCGTACTGACCGTTTCTTGTTAGAGATGCTGGACTTGGGTGATCTCCTTAGAGTAAAAGTGGAGCATGACAACACTGGTCAAGCACCAGGCTGGTACCTGGAGTGTGTAGAGATTACCAACACTGCCAACTGGGTGACCACAATCTTCATTTGCAGAAAGTGGTTGGATAAGGAAAGAGCGGATGGACAAATTGAAAGAGTTTTGTTCCCCAGATACTGACGCTTGCTCTTTTTTATGAACTGTTTTTCCATTTTCCTTTATATTTTTTCGTTAGTTTAATTTTTTTTATGAATTTATAAAATTCTCTGAACTGTTAAGTAATATTCTTTTGAATATTAATTCCAGCCAATATTTTATCTACGTGAAATTTTATTATGAATGCAGTACATTATTACAGTATAAATGATTTATATAAAAGAGATATGAATGAGCCATTTTAAAGCATTTTTTTTTAGATTTTATTTGAAAAACACATACAAAAAGATCATATACAAGACAAGAAATTAAAAAAGAAAGAAGAGTTTGGGTTAAGCTATGCAACTTTTTGCATCATTAGTAATAAATACAGTACAAAATCCACCAAAAGTGAATCTAATTTTTTTCTTTTTATGCAATATACACTTAATCTAGTTATCATACATGATGATCATCAAGCTATTGCTTAAATATTGTCCTTACATATTTTTTCCTACTCTATAAAATATAAATGTCAGAAAACATTGCGCAGTAACAGCAACAGCAGTGTCTTATACAAAGATAGCCACTTCCCTTTCACTGGCAGGTTATTCGATTTTTTTTTTTTTAACATCAGCAGCAGAAAAAACATCAGAAAGTTTTATGGTAAAATATTTTAACATATCTATCCATTCTCATATGTATATTAAAACCTGAGAAAGACATGCATTATAGAGCTTGTGCTTTAGGATCTACTGTTCATTCTGTTTGCAAAAACATAATACTATTGCTGTATGTCCAAAATCTTCTAGTGTAGTGGTGCAAGGAAAAAGAAATTAAGGCTGGTGGGACAAATTATATGACAAGGCATGTCTTATATCATCTGTTGTAAGGAATTCCACTTTGTTTGTCAATTCTACTAAAAAAACAATTTTCTAATTGTGTGGTCCCCCCCCCCCCCCCCCCTCCAAAATCCTGTCGATCAAGTAGGAGGGACTTCTGCACTTTTTGGGTGAATTTATACTGAAATAAAGTACCAGGTCATGTTGTTTTAGAATAACATTACGTTTAGTGATAGATACAGCTTCAGACAGACATTTCGCTTCAGACCCTGTTACTAAGCGTAAAAAACAAATAGAAATAAATAAATGGGAGAAAAGTATTCCAACGGAAGGTTAAAAAAACACTGGCCTCTATGTAATAGAATCCAGCTAATATAAAGCGTTTTGGACAAATGGCTAATCACAGTACATCTCACTCCGCACTAAGCTGTGTTGTAAAATGTTAGATACTAACCATGTTCGAGAAAAAGAATTCAAAAATAAAATGGTGCACATTTTCCAAATGCCAGTGAGAGGGTAGCCAAGCTGAAAGTGCAAAATAGGAGATACATGCAAAACATTTCCAGTCTATAGTTTTGTCTACTAGATCACAGCGAAAGTATTCTTTGAAATCGCATTAATGGAATGTTACCAAATCCACAGCACCACACACTGACAAGTTTCAGCAGACCCTTTAGATTTTTTTTTTCTGGTTTTGTTTCTCTTTTTGTCCTTTAGATTACAAATGCATGCAAAGCACTCCCATTAAAGTATGCACAATGAGGTATTTATACAAGTTATGCCTATGTATATAAATAAACGGATTCAATCGCTAAACTAAATCGAAACTTAAATATGCACCAATAATAGCTAAAGTTAGTCATAAATTATGATTGTTAAATACTTAAGGCATTTTACTGCACAATATCTTGTGTAAACTATCGAAAGCTGTGCACAGGAAATGAGAAAAGACTGCTCTGTACCTTCTGAAAGAAATTTTTCATCGAAGTCACAGAAGGAAGCTCAACAGACATGAACACTGCTCACACACAGAAAGGCCAGAAAGGGTTAGCTACACTAAACTCTCACTGAGACGATCATGATAGTAATAATAATAATAATAATAATAATAATAATAATAATAATAATAATTAAGCCAATTTACTATGTAACAGAAATGGAACAGGAACTTCTCCGGTTCTTTGTTTCCCAAGTACAATTTATCAAATTTACAATTTATCACAATTTTTTACAATTTGACTTTAATCCTGGGAAAGGCAGCCAAAAGCAGACTAGTTGTACTAATGAAGGCATTACTGCATTTCACTCTCTCACTATCTCACTTAACCGCTTATTCCTACTACTAGGGTTGCAGGGAGGCTGGAGCCTATCTCAGCCAACATTGGGAGTAGGTGGGGTACACGCTGTACACGCCCCCAGACCATTGCAGGGCAACACACACACACACACACACACACACACACACACACACACACACACAGAGCCATTCACATTTACACCTAGGGTCAATTAGAAACAGCCAATTAGCCTAATGTGCATGTCTTTGGACTGCGGGAGAAAACCGGAATACCCGAAGGAAACCCACGCAAGCACAGGGAGAACATGCAAACTCCACCCCGAGCCGAGCCCGGGACTCGAACCCAGGACCTTCTTGCTGTGCGGCGGCGTGCTATGAATTTTTTTATTTATTACATTTTTTTTTTTTTTTGGTCAAATTAGTGTCAGAAATGCTACTAATCCACACACATACATTTACGTGGGTTCAAATAATTTAACTAATACAAGTGAAGCTAATGACTAATGTCAGGCCACGCTACTATTTGTTTCGGATGGGAGTATACTGTCAGGAGCACCCGCAGTGTACATGTTCAAAGAGACAGGTCACTGAGTGCAAATGGATAAGCAAGGACAAGAGAAACATTCACAATCACATTGAAGTCAGGCAACCTCATAATATAGTGCATTTACAAAATAACAGCTAGCTACATTAAGACAACAATAAATATTATTCCAGCATTGCAGCTACTTATTTAAAATTGTTAGAAGCTGAAACAGCCCCACAACTAAGTTGGCATAATCATCAACATTTAGGGGGGGAAAAACATGAAGAACAGAATGGAAAGAATGAAATGAACTCAAAATTCAGTTTAGAAAAGTTATGTTTGGTATCTATAAAACAATGGCTTTTCTCCCTTTTCATCTCCCCTACAAATGGCAGCAACAGATTTCATGCACGATATTACTGCTTTCCTAGTTAGATTCATACTCTACATATGCTGTACGTTCAAGCGATATCACACACTTACATTGCTAATGGAAATACTGAGAAGTAGGCTGTTGTTATTAGAATGTGTGCTTGTCCTACAGGCATTAAGGTATACATCTCACTCCTGGTTTCTTTAGTGACATGTTGAGAACACAGTGTCTTCAGAAATTAGTAGGATATCTGTCATGCACAAACGGCCCATCTTTCCATTATGTTCCTGGCAAAAAAGCTTCAGCTTCTCACAGAACATGCATTTTGAGGATACTCTTCGAAGCATGGAGATTTCATAAGCACAAATACATACTGTCATAGCCTAAAACAAGCCTGGTCTTGCTGTCACCATGGTTACAGAAAGTATATTAAATATCACTTCGGATACTTACAGTTAATGATTGTTAGTGTCATTTCATACCATTGGAATACTTGACTTGTGAGAATAAAGTTTTCCTTCAAAGGATTTTACCTTGAGATCCATTACATTTTTAACTACTTGTTACATCTCATACAAATTACTGTCTCCATTCACATATTGTTCCCGCGTAGTACTCATTTTGAATATCTTTGTTGATTAACTGCACTATAGAAGAATGCAGAACATGTGAAATACATGACCGACTACTACTAACATTTGAAAATTTGAAAGCTTCATAAAGTTTTGTTATAATGCAATATGAAACATTGTGACGGAGGAAAAGCTTTAGGTTATCTGCAGTCGAGATCTTCCAAGGAATGCACTTACTGTCATAAACACACTAAATGTCCATGCAGGGGATTTTAATTACGAACCATCTTAAAGACAGACTCGGCAAAGGTCACACTGAAACCTGCCCTGGACACCCGCATAGATCTGATCCAAACATTCTTCTCCATGAATCCTCGGACTCCTTTCCATTTTTTCTCTCTCACTTTGCTATTCGCCTTTAATCCCACATGGATTAAAGATTCACGTTTCAAATTGGCTCAGAAGGCAAGGTCAAAGGTGAGAGGTGATGGAGAGACAGACATTTGGCAAAGTACCCAAAAAGGGACAGGGAAAAATGGCAGACTTTTCACCAACGCTACAGAAGACATCAGCTGTCCGGAGTCAGCTGGGTCTCAATGTCCACCCTGCAAATTGGACACTTCTTATTGGTTGCAAGCCACTGGTCAACACATGTCTGGTGGAAGAGATGCATGCAGGGTAACCTCCTGGTGGAATAAATAAATAAATAAACAATTAATAAATAAGTTAGTTTGGTGTGTGTGTGTGTGTGTGTGTGTGTGTGTGTGTGTGTATACACATTATATATTGCATGGAGTTAAATCGAGATGTATTTACGCAATTCAATTTATAACAGCCAAGTGAAAGATATAAAACAATATTTGTAAAAGCAGGTGTAACTAATTATTTTCTCATTGTACACCAAGCAAATAGGCTTCAATTGTAATCATTCTGATTTGTTCAACATAAAAACAGCCATTATCCTAGAGCATTCCACTGCTTGGGAGTGTAATCAATAAACTATGGGTGACAAGGCACTGTCAAAAGATCTCTGGGATAAAGTTATAGACAGGCAGAAGTCAGGAGATGGATACAAAAAAAATCAGGCCATAGGATCACAGTGAATTCCATAATCAAGAAGTGAAAAATGTTTGGTATTACTATGACCCTTCCTGGATCAGGTTTGTCCCTCCAAACTGAATGGAAGAGTGAGGAGAAGCCTGGTCAGAGAGGCCAAGAGGCCTACGACAACTTGAAAGCAGTTACAGGAATCCGAGGCAAAGAGTGGTCACTGTGTGCATGTGACAACAATATCACACATGCTTGTTGCAAGAAAAAAAGTCAAGTCTCAATTGAGCTTTGCAAAAATGTTCCTTGAAGATTCTAAGACCAAATGGAAAAATCTAACTTAACGCCTTAACGCCAAACTGAAAAAGGCAGTAGTCTATTTCAGCAGGATATCGCACCCAGTCATTCTTCAAAAGCTCTTCAGGTATGGTTTGAGGACAACTGTCCTAAGAAATCATCATTTATGGAATGCACTGGACAAACAAGTCCAAACCATGAAGACCCAACCATGCAACTTGCTAGAATAAAAGTATGTGTTGCAAACTGCTTAGTGCCAGATATCCCAGCACAAACTCAGAGGTCTGGTGCCCTCATTAGTGCTGTTTTGCTTTTTGGGGACACAAGTAGGACTTACACAATAATACGCAGGTGGCTGTAATGGAGGTTGATTGGTGTGTATACATATTGTCATATTGTGTGTTTGTGTGTGTGTGATAGGCGAGGCAAGGTGGATATTGCTGAGTAGTCCCCAAGAGAAAATGTCATGAATATTCAGTGATATCCACCAAGCCTGAGGCGAAGAATTGTTTTATCATTTACACACACACCCACACACACATAACTGTGTATGACCAAGTTGACGATAAAATATTTGAACTTGCACACTACCTCACATCCTCTCCATCCTCAAGCATTGACAGGCAAATTGTACACTTTTCATCCGTATCCAGCTCGTCTTCGTCCATCCCTATTTTGAGCTCCAGTGGTCTTCTCTGTTACAGAAATATACATGGATTGTGTAAGAATACAGGAATACATGGGTATTTTAGCAATGGGTAAAAAAAATAAAAATCTAATAAGCATTTCACTCTTGCCAATTCAGTGCACAGACATCCCTGTCAAGAATCATAACACGTGTTTCAGTACACAAGTGCAGCCATGACAAAAACAGCATCAGAGGATCGAAGCACGAGGCGCACACCGATCATCTCTAAATCGGCAGGTCTTATGGGGTGTTCCTAGTATGCAATGGTAAATTCCTACCAAAGGTGCTCCAAGGAAAGGCAACTAGTGAACTGGCAATAGGGTCATGGGTGCCCAAGGCTCAGTGATGTGTGTGTGTGAAGTGAAGACGAGTACGTCTCTACTGAAACTTTTAATGCTGGTTCTGATAGAAAGCAGTCAGAACACACAGTGTATTGTAGCCTGCTGTGTATGTGGCTCCCTCGCCAGTCACCAGTGGTCATCAAGTGGTGTTTTCGTTATGGCTGAAAAGAGTCGCTGCTTAAAAAGAGTCCAAAACCAGAACCAATTACTCAAACATGGTGAATAAATTAATATTTGAAAGACCAAGATTATACAGGGGTGGCACGGTGGTGTAGTGGTTAGCATGTCCCCCTCACAGCAAGAATGTTCTGGGTTCGAGTACCAGGTATGGTGAGGGCATTTCTGTGTGGAGTTTGCATGTTCTCCCTGTGATTGTGTGGATTTCCTCTGGGTACTCCGGTTTCCTCCCACAGTCCAAAGACATGCGCATTAGGCAAATTGGCTGTCCCAAATTGCCCCTAGATGTAGATGTGAGTGTGAATGGTTTTGTGTGTGTGTGTGTGTGTGTGTGTGTGTGTGTGTGTGTGTGTGTGTGTGTGTGT
>JBCNYH010000015.1:20544641-20556418 GCA_039654325.1 Tandanus tandanus
GAGGAGAGCGGATACCTCGAAAGGAGATTGGTCCACTACAACAGGATGTGACACAGGGAGGCGGGACAAACATGGTGAAAAAACAGTCTCTGTGTGTGTGTGTGTGTGTGTGTGTGTGTGTGTGGGGGGGGGGTGGTCTGAAAACCAATCCAATTGTAGTCAGCTGATAATTCCAGGTATTTAAGAGCTTTATACAACCCCTGGCAAAAATTATGGAATCATGAGAACAGTCCCAAATGAGAGGCCTAAGAAATATTCTGTTTATTTTATTTGTATAGTGCTTTTTACAATTTTGACATTGTCACAATGAAAAATTAAAATGTCCTGAAAAACGAGTAATCACGTTAAAAGCTACAGATAAAGTAAAGTACAACAATAACATCGAAGTGCATATGAAGAGCTCTTTTCCAAAATGCGATACGCACCATTTTCTCGAGAAACGAGTTAGTGATACTGTAGCGCCCTGTTCGGAGGCTGAATCAAACCACTGCATTCGGTTGTCATCAAAATTTTGATTATACCCCATTATCAAGCTCACCAATCGGACCTTTCTTTACAATTCGCAATAAACACCATGCCAGTTTTTTTTAGAAACCTTGATATCTCCTCTCATCCAATCAGAAAGTCCGCTTTTGTGGTTGCTCAGGGTATTTCCTTATTATCCAAATTCACTACCATATTCACTTACAGAATCCCAGAAGGATTCCCCCAGTCATATAACGCTAAACCAGTGAGAAGAATCAAAACAGACACGACTCGGTGTAAATAGAACTCATCTGTTACTAGGAAGACGCTAGTACGATGGTGCTGATTGGTGGAGAGCCGGATTCATCTAGTTTATGGATGTTGGGGAGTTTCAGATGCGGACATTCAGAAACTGGTTCTGTAGCTGTAATTACTATTTTCTCTAAAGTAGCTTTTTTTTATTTTTAAACATTCATTTGTTGAAGTTTGTGGAGTAGTTAATTTTGGTTATTTATTTGCTAATACTAATAATTTAATGGAGGGCATAATTAATTCCCTGGAAGTTGTAAATGATGCACACATTGCAGATAGTGATGAGGAGTGAGGGACCCTGGTACACTGTACACCGCTGTGTAACTAACTGTGACATTAAATTGATTGCTGGTGGATTTTTCATCCTGTTTTTATTCTTTTTTTTATCGTGTTCTAGTCTTAGAGTAGTTTTTCATGTGTAAAAAGTGTTTTTGTTTGAATACTCACACTGCTTTAATATACTAAACATAAAAAGTGGCACAATCCATACAGTTTCCAACAGAAGAGGATCTGCATAGAGTCTCCAAATACTCTGCAGGCATTTAATGGTAGTTGAATGGTACCTGGATGATCTGCTACATCAGCAGTATACAAATGTACGACAGTAACAGGCGGGTGGTAGGTACTTATCCGACATTAGTGCATACTGAGTGTTCAGATTCAACCAGAGTTCACTTGGACAGATGAGACTTTAATTTGTTGACCCATTCAGAAAATAAGCATGAATGCACGTGCACACATTGAACTGCCAGTTACTGACAGTTTTAAACTGCCTTTTAAACTGAAGTAATGTCTTAGGCACACATCTTGCTTTTGGTCTTTTCATTTGAAAACAGTATTTCTCATCGCAATGAGTTTGACCGCATATGAGAGCTAAAAATTTGGTGAACACGGTGATATAAATTATTTCGCTGTACTACGATTTAACAATGACCCTCAAAACGATTTCAAAAAGCTCTATTTTCTATTGACCTCTTTTGAGTAATTTACGGTACAGCTGTCAGTCAGAGGCTCACCATTTAAGTTCTACAAGTTCTGTTGACTCGAAGGTTCCATGGTTAGAACCAGCACACATTTACCTCTGTTTTGATGTAAAATTTATTGGTATAGAGTGAAAATTATGGGAGTAGGGGCGAGTTAAAAAAAACCTTTTCCAAAATAATCTTCTCTTTTCTCACACTCTAAGATGACATCACGCACTCTAGCCCAGAACATTCCACGCAATTGACACCCATTGAAGAAAACCGTAAAAGGTATCAAAACGCCATTTTGACCATCGAAATGTCAACTTCAGTGTCTAAGTTTTAAAAGTTCAATCAAGTTTCTATGTGAAAGTGTGGCTTCTTGGTGAGGCGTTAAAGTGAGGTGAGTTTCATGATCGTTTGTCGACCTCTCCCTATTCATTTCAATGGGATTTTTTTGGAATGGTTTTTGGCTAATTGTGTTGCCATGGTAACTCGAAACACCAATAAAAGTAATGGCACACTTCACGGCGCTGAGAGTATACATTGCGTGGGTGCACTTTACCGTTCGGGCCACATTAAGTGTGATGGAAAAATAAAAATAAAGAGAACTGTTTTTCTGGGTGAATAGTAATGTGTCTGCTCTTAAGCAGCCACATAATAATAATAGTATTAATAATAGTAATAATTTTATGGCCAGGTTTCAAATGCATTGGTTATGTATGGAAAGATCTCCCATAAGAAAACATACCCACGGAACTGTTCTGTAAAATATGTAAATACTGTGCACCTCCTAGGAAACAGGAGACCACATTTAACAGGTGTTTTTAGGAGTCAGAGGTGATAAAGTACAGTCTGTTGGGATCAGTTGGGAAGGTACAGCTGATAGATGCCTGTGATATAGTCAGTAGTCTCCAAGCTCCCTCTGAAATTCGCCATTGCTCAAAAAGCCCAAGACAGACAGTACCTGAACATGTGGCGGTACCGGCTTGAATATGCCCTTGTGCCAGTTTACAGTTGCCCTGTAAATAGCATTATTGTGCACATGCTAGCGTGGCTAAACTAATCTTTACTTATTTACTTTCTTACCTCTAAAACATCATACCTTTCCATTACTTCAAACCACACCAGAAATCAACACCCCTCTTCTCGCTCAAGTTTACTGGACTTTAACAACAACTTGTACTTGGTCTGCAACAGTGACCTACGTTGTTGCAGACTAAGTCCAACCCTTTATGGCGACAGTATTCCCAAATGGCGGTGAACTCTCAGCAGGGTAATGTGTCCTGCCACACTGCAAAAGTTGCTCAGGAATGATTTGAAGAGCAAGGACCAAGGGTTCAAGGTGTTAACGTGGCTCCCACATTCTTGAAATATAAACTTTTGAAATATCTTCCCACTTTTTTTTTTTTTTTTTAAAGAAAATGCTATTTATTTATTTACTAATTTATTTTCACATTTCGTATTTAATGCAACAGTGCTCAATATGGAGGGAACTGCGATAGAGGGATGAATGAATTATCGCTCAGTTACTGGAATACAATATATAGTTGTTGTAGTGGAGCTGTGTAGGGTACAGCTTAATAAGTATAAAGTGGATGGTAGGATTCCTAGGTCAGTAAAAGAGCACACTGGGGGTTTGTCTTACTAGGCTTTTGTTAGGTAACTGGGGTGAGTGTATCCCAGAGCGGTTTATTGTTTTAATGCAAGGAGACAAGTGATGCCTCTCAGATGAAAAGCCAGTGGAATGCTCAACTTGCACACTTCTATGGCAACTGGTCTGTGGCTCTGAACAAACACAAAAAAGACCGTACAGGATTGTTGAAGAAGAGATAGAGGAAAAAATAGATGGAGAGATGAGACCTACAGATCACATCCAAATGCTGTAAAGAGGATCTTGGCCCATACCGTCAGTAGAAATTTGCTAAGTTACAGCTGTAATTGTGGGTGGAATAGCATCAGATAAGTTGGGTGTTGCCCAAGTTCCTGATTTCCCAAATTCAAGTTGAATGACCGTCCCATTGCACTCGTGTTATAACTTTTATATTATGGGTACAGTGGATTGCAGAATAACTTCAGGAGAAGGCAAAAAACAAGGAAACAAATTTTTAAAAATTGTTTATAACATATATATAAACACACTGTATATAGGTATAGAAAGGAATTGCTCCCCCTTCAAAATATTCACTTTTTGTTGCTTTGCAGCTTAAAATACAGAAACACATAAAAATATTTTTTCACTCATATATAAGTTATATATAAGTTGCATTGAGTGAAAAAATATTTTTATGATCATGTCTTTTAAAAATACTTGTAAACTCAATCAGGTGTAACTAGTCACCTTCTCCATTGCATAGCAAGCTAACTGTCTTCCACCTGTGATCAACTGTTATCATTCTGATTAAATCAGCACAAACCAGCTATTCCTAGAGCATTCCAGCACTTGGAACCGTAACTGAAAGCAAATAATCAACTATGGATGGCAAGGCACTCTTAGAAGATCTCCGGGATAAAGTCTTAGACAGGCATAATTCAGAAGATGGATCCAGAAATTTTTCAAAGATTTTATTAGTTCCCTTGGAGCAAAGTAAAGTCCACAGTCAAGAAGTGGGAAGTGTTTGGTATTTCTAAGACCCCTCCTGGATCAGGCCATCCGTCCATGTGGATGGAAGAGCAAGGAGGAAACTGGTCAGAGAGGCTACCAAGAGGCCTAAGGCAACTAAAAGTAATTTTTGGTAAAGAATGATCATTGTGTGCATGTGACAAAAATATCACAAATGCTCCACAAATGTAGCTTAAATAGAAGGGTTGCAAGTAAAGGACAAGTCTCAGTTGAGCTTTGCAAAAACGCATTTTAAAGATTCTGAGACCAAATGGAAGGTGTTAATGTCAGATAAGATCAAAATCGAACTACGTTATATGGACAAAAGTTCATGGACACTTGACGACCAGACCCATATCTAGCTTCTTCCCAAAGTTGGTGCTACAAAGCTGAAAGCGCAAAATTGTACAGAACATATTCATCTGCTGTTGGGTTACAATTTCCCTTCACTAAAACTAAGGGACTCGACCCTGTTCTAGCATGACCGTCTCCCCCGCACACACAGTGAGCTCCATGAAGACATACCAAGGTTGGAGTGGGAGAAGGTGAGTTGTTTGCACAGAGAGCTGACCTCAACCCCACTGCACATGTTTGGGATGAAGTAAAACACTAACTGCCCCCAGTGTCCCCGCCTGACATCAACGCCTGATCTTAATAATGCTGTTGTGGATGAATGATCACAAATCCCCACAGTCCACACTCCAAAATCTAGTGGAGAGCCTTCGCAGAAGAGAGAAATTTATTCTAACAGCAAACCTGGAGTCCAACCATCAAGAAACACAAATGAGTGTTATGGATAATCGTCCGTAAACCTTTTACCATGCAGTGTATATGGCCTTAACACCCCACAGTACATCTGACAGAAAGCCAATACAGCTTACCATCAAAAGAACACCATATTTAAAGTAAAGCATGGTGGTGGTAGCATTCTGTTGTGGGGTTGTTTCTCTGCAGCAGGTAGTGGGGCATTTGTCAAGATAGATGGAAAAATGGTTGGGGAAAATACCATCAACTTCTTGTGGAAAACTGCTTCCCTCTGCTGGAAAGTTATTAATGGTAAGAAGATTCTCATTCCAACCTGACAGGGACCACACACTGGTGGACGGAGAAAAAGATAAATCTCCTTGTGTGGTCTAGTCTGAGCTCAGACTTGAACTCTTTTCTGTGTTTCATTTGGCTGTTATTTTTTGCATTTATCTTCATTTCAGTCTGCAAAGGAAAAATATATATTTTGAAAGGAGGTGTTTCTTTTCTATGCCCGCTGTATATGTTATAAAGTGGTTAGCACTGTCGCCTCACACGAAGGTTCTGGATTTGAATCTCTTGGCCGACACCATGGCCCTTCGGTGTGGAGTTTGCATGTTCTTGCTGTGCCTGTGTGGGATTTCATCTGTGTGATTGTGAGTGTGAACCCTTGTTTATTTCTGTGTGATCCCTGCAATGGACTGGTGACCAGTTCAGCATGTACTCCACCTTTTGCCCAAAGTCAGCTAGGACTGTCTCCAGCTTTCCCCGTGACTCTAACAGGAAAAGTTATATAGAAAATGGTTGAATGTAAAGTGTCGGTGTTTGAAAAAGTTCCTGTATGAGTTAACTTAGTAGTGAGTCTAGGTGACTGCACTACTGACACAAACTTTCAGTCATTTTATCACTTATTTGAGGAGCTACCTACTCCCTGATGATGTCCTAATGAATCAATTTAAGTTCATCAGAATCATGAAGGCTGTAGAACCGTGAGACATTTTCAAGGTTATAATACAGTTGCAGTCACCCAGACTTAATACCGTTAGATATTCAAAATCCTATGACTTTAACTGTAACCAGTTCCATTATAACTGATGGGCTAATTTGTTCGCCAGGGTCCTGGGTAGAGTTGGAACTGAATGGGAACATGGCATCTGGGAGGCAGCAGCCGATCCCAAGCCTGGCCGCCTCTGTGACCAATAGGAACCAGGGTGAGACCGAGCCTCCTCAACCCCCCCAGGCTGTGCAGGAAGTAGAGGAGGAGAGTCTGGCTGGAGGACTTGAGCATGTCCCCTCATCATCCTCCATTCATAACGGAGACATGGAAAAGATCCTGCTGGATGCCCAGCATGAGTCCAGTCCTAGTGGATCCTCCTGTAACAGGTAACAGGCCTGAGGAAAAGAGAATTTCACCTGTCATTGAAAGCATCAAAAGTTCTCTGAAATATCATACCTTTAGTATGTTTTCTTGTACTGTTTGTGTGGAGTTAACTTATTGTAATGAAATAACTCGTCTCTAACAGAGTTTTAGATCAATACTATGATTCCACCCTGATGTATTTGTACTAGAATAAGGATATGTTTTAACTGATAGAAAACCTAGGTGTAAATTGTGACGTCAGCATATTAAAAGTAAAGAATGATGAAAGACAGGTGAGGGAACCCAGAGCGATAAATGTGTATGTGTGTGTGAAAACTGTTTTTTACTGGTTTTCCAACTTAAAAAAATTAACTAAACAAGTTGTGTAAAGAGTTTGTTTAAGAAGTTTTCATATTTGGACTCCCAACATCGACAGGGTGCGCAATTATCAACCTGGAGATCGCAGGTTCGAATCCAGGTTGATGCCGTAGCCTTCCTCGGCCGAGCTCCCCCAATCCACCCCCCCCCCCCCCCACACACACAAACACTCACATCCCACTAAATAGATAGGTAGACAGATAGAGTAATGAAGCTTTCATTGGTTATTTTTTAAGGAATTTTCTCTGTGGCTAATTCCTAAAGATGCTTTAACTAAGCTACTGACCATCATTTGACATTCTCCGAAATATTTGGTTAAATAAGTATTACAGACCTTGTTTCATGATATTTTATGGATGCAACGAATAAAAATGACTCAGTATGATGGTAGAAACAATTATTTTCTCTCTTGTTAAATACAGGGAGACCCAATAAATCCTCCCACATTTCAAAGGTAAATGAAAAAAAATTATAATTAAAGATAATCAAATTATGAAACTTCATTCAGTAGTTTTTATTCATCATGATTTAAAGATCCTCCTCCAAATGGTGGCTGTCATTATCTATACGCTCTTAGAGGTGATTTCTGAACGCTGCCGTGGCTCGATGGGTCGTGTCGGGTGGAACAGCAGAGAGTTTGGGCTGGATGAGGATACACTTGTGAAGGTAGCACCACAAAAAAAAAACCCCACAAGGGGCGGGGTCAGAGGAACGGGCCACCACCGAACATCACCATGCGACGAGATCACCAAATCCGGAAACACTTCCCTCAGCACTTCCAATGATCTTCGAGCTGTGTGTGCCGTAGCTCCATCTTACTGAAACCACACCTCCACTTCTTCAACATCAAGGGGTTCGAGTTGGGGTTGGGCCTCCACCAGACCTCAGCACCGCCTCTCCTGATTCACTAAGATTCATGTGTGATAATAATAATTAGATTATCTTTAACCTTATTCTTTTTAAATTTACCTTTGAAATGTGGGAGTGTCTTTGGGTTTCCAAAAGCCGTGGACTCAGGTTGAGGAGCCTCGGTGAGATGATGGTGAATGAAATATAATGAATGAGTTCAGACGTGTATAAGCTCCGAGTGCTGGTGTTTCCTTATTGTTAGGCTCCACGTTTGTAATTTCCTTGAATTTACACTATTTGTCCTTGTGTTTGGTGTTCTTGCCCTAAAGTCCCCCACGACCCCACAGTCCTGAGCATGATGAAGGCCTGATTACATTTGATGTGGAGATGCCAAGTGAGAAAGATTGTCAGGTAAGACATTTGCATTGTATTATTTCTGATATGCTTCCAGTAACTTGAGTTATGAATTGGAATTGTTTCCAGAACGTTCTGTGAGATTGTACACGTTTTTTTTTCCTCTTCTGCTCTTACAGTCAGATGATGACAGTCTGGACAAGGGCAAAGAGGACGACATCCTCATGGATAAAGGGGAGAGCTGGGTGGCAGACTGGTCCAGTCGACCTGAAAATATTCCTCCAAAGTGAGTGCACAGTTTAAATAATTTAAATAATCTTGTCACCAGGACTACGTTATACTTGGATAACGTTCCACATATTTACAGGCATGGAATTTAACGCCCGCCCGCCCGCTCGCCTTTGGCGATTATAAAATGTTTATGAAAATCACTAGTTTTTCCTCCAACAGTCCAAAGACATGCACAGTGTGTGTGTGTGTGTGTGTGTGTGTGTGTGTGTGTGTGTGTGTGTGTGTGTGTGTTGGTCCTGCGATGCTCTGGCGAGCTTTTCAGGGTCTTGGCTGAGATAGGCTCCAGCCTCCCCGCGACCCTAGTAGGATTAATGGATTCGGCGAGTGAGTGAGTGAGTGAGTGAGTGAGTGAGTGAGAGAGAGAGAGAGTTTGCAGCGGGAATGTCTTACAGTTGAACCATATAAAATCAACATCCTGCTTGTAAATCATTTTCTCATCATTTCATGACCAGATTACCTAATTTTATCATTTGTACTATTTCATGGTGAAAGTGTCTGTACTCATAAGTATGAAATGGCCTGCTGTGCTCAGGGAGTTCCAGTTTCGGCACCCAAAACGCTCAAGTCCGGTTTCTCTGAGTATGAGAAAGACAGGTGCTATGAAGAAAGGTGGCGTGTTCTCTGCCGAATTTCTTAAAGTGTTCATTCCTTCTCTTCTGCTCTCTCACATCCTTGCTCTGGGATTGGGGTAAGTCTCATCTTACAAAAAAGATTATTAATCACTTTGATGCTCTTCAATGTTATGGTCTAATCATATGTTGTTATATGGTGTGTGTGTGTGTGTGTGTGTGTGTGTGTGTGTGTGTGATTTTATTTTATTATTTTTCCCCCCTTTAGGGTCTATATTGGGAAGAGGCTGAACACACCTTCCACCAGCTCATTTTAAACCCAAACAAATACCAGTGCCTGAAATTTCCATAAGATGCAGTGGTGGCAACGTTTTGTCCAAATATCTTTAACTCTGTTTGTATGTTAGCCTCTCTCTCTCTCTCTCTCTCTCTCTCTCTCTCTCTCTCTCTCTCTCTCTCTGTCTCTCTCTCTCTCTCTTTCTCTGTGTGTGTTTCTCCCCCTGTCTCTCTCATTCACTCTGTCTCTCTCTCACTTTCTCTCTTTCTGTGTCTCACTCTCTCTCTTTCTCTCTTTCTTACTCTGGTTCTCCATGTTCTCAGCGATCACACTGAAATGCTTCGTGAAACCCCGACCAGAGAATCCTGAGCAGTGTATTTGCTGCCTTCATCCTGAATTAATTTTGTTCTTGCCCTCTAACACTGTGTTGAATGGATTGGTTTTAGGTGTTTTATCTCTCGTTCATATTTGAAGCTGGTATTAGTTATAAACGAAGCTTTTGCCCTTTCATGCTGATATTTAAGGGAAACTGAATTTGTGATGCCCCGATCTCATATAACTACTACAACCACCAGCACATCACTGAGCTGTTACTTTTTCATGTTCGTTATCTATGATAGAGGTGCAATAGTGTTGTTCTGTTTAGCTTTATATTTTAAAAAGATGGTAAGTGACTGATGTGCATTTGGAAGTAGAATATATTTTTTCTTTATTTTCCAGTGAAACATACTAAGACGGAGAGATTCTGTTTCATGAAGCCAGTCGATAGTTTTGCCGTCTTTAAAGAAAACCCATTCCATGTGATAAGATTCCAGCTCTAGTAATTATCCAACAGGGCTGTTTCTTGAAGGAAAGATGAAAAGATGATTGTATGTTTTTATTTTTTGTTATCAGTGTAATTCCTCGTTGCACCTCGAAGGCACCTTAAAGATTGAACTATGGCGAAAAAGTTTTCAGTAGACTGTTAATTGCACATACTTGAACATTTCCGATTCATAGAAGGCTACCTGGGGCGGCACGGTGGTCTAGTGATTGGCACGACCGCCTCACAGCAAGAAGGTCCTGGGTTCGAGTCCTGGGCTCAGTGAGGGAATTTCTGGGTGGAGTTTCCTCCCAGAGTCCAAACACATGCACATTAGGCTAATTGGCTGTTCCAAATTGACCCTAGGTGTGTGTGTGAGTGTAAAAGGGGTTGTGTTGCCCTGCGATGGACTGGCGAGCTGTTCAGGATGTACCCCACCTTCATCCAGTGCTGGTTAAGGATTAAGCAGTTCGGCAAATGAGTGAGTGAGAAATCTGCCTGCCTTATATAGCCTTGTGCTTGTTTAAACTAGTTATCAGGAAGTAACCCTTGTTTAGTGGGGACCACGCTCTGATTTTTCGAAAACCGTTTTTTAAACCTGCTTTTGGTAGACGGATTTGGAAAACTTATATAAACAAGAAGGAACCCCGAGGATATGGGAAAACACTCTGGGGGGAAAATGTATTTCCTTTTAGTGTATACAATTTTCCATTATCTTAAAGATATCATGGATGGTACGGTGGGTTAGCAAATTACAGAAAGAAGGTCCTGGGTTCGAGTCCCTGGTAATGAGACGCTACCCATTGCAGGTTACCGTCCCTGTATTTTTACTGGTACCCATTTATACTGCCGGGGAGACAGAAGCACACTAAAGCCCAGGGGTCTTTGCACGGTGGGGGTCTGACAGGGATTCGAACCCAAAACCTCTCAATCATGAGCCCAGCACCCTAACTACAATACCACCACCCCAAGTCCCATGTTCGGGCGTTTCTGTTTGGGGTTTGCGTGTTCTCGCTGTGCTTGTGTGGGCTTCCTCATGGTACTCCAGTTTCCTTCCGCGGTCCAAAGATGTGCACATTAGGCTAATTGGCTGTTCCAAATTGACCCTATGTCTGAGTGTGAATGGTTGTGTGTTTTGCCCTGCGATGGACTGGCGAGCTGTTCAGGGTGTACCCCGCCTTTGCCCATTGTTGGCTGAGATAGGCTCCAGCTATTATTCCAGACCTCACAGAAATATTCAGCGAATAAGATTCGGCCTGTGTTCCAGATATAAATGGAGGTCTTGGGTAAAGGTGAGGTGGATGGAGTGTGTGGTGGCACTCAGTGGAATATGTGCATTCTTCCTAATTGTTAAGAGGGTTTACACTGCAGTGATTACTACATGCATATTAATTTGCCATGATGCATATCATTCTATTCTGGACCAGGCTTATCAAAAAATATCTGCTTGTGGGTGCCAAAGGGTCAACACTGTGATGTTTACATCTGTAAGACCCGACACTGAATCATTCTGTAGTAAATCTGCACATACGAGGCACGTGTGATTCAAACTGAGGTCGCTGTAGCGCTCTCTGTAGCCTCTCAGCAGGGCTGCTCTGTTGTGTGAGCTTTAGCATTCCAGAATACTATTCCAGATATTCTACTGTTATTAGATAATTATCATTTCGATTCGTGCAGTTTGGAACATTTCTGTCATGTAAAGATGTGAAGAGGAAACGTTTCCCTTTTTATTTTTAGTTTTTTTTTTTAGGGGGGGGGGGGGGGGGGGGGGGGGGGGGGGGGGGGGGGGGGGGGGGGGGGGGGGGGGGGGGG
>JBCNYH010000015.1:20564243-20577252 GCA_039654325.1 Tandanus tandanus
TAGGGAGAGGATTCTGGTAGTGAATTTGGATAATAAGGAAATACCCTGAGCAACCACAAAAGCCGTTTGAAAATCAGCAAAATAAGTGGAGATTTCTATTGTTTTACAACAACTTGGACATGGAACCTTTTCTTAAACAAGCATTTTAGCATGGGTAGATTGTGTTAATAGATATTTGAACTTCGTCATGTCGAAGATGTACAATATCGCATTTCCGTCCATATACGCAATTTTCAACTTCCTTTGGTACTTTTAATTTTACTCTTACTCAAAACACTGCCTTGGCACTTAATTCTTATCATGCTGGAGCATAACATATATGTAGCATACATGACCCACAGTTCCCTGCACAACTTAAATCTGTGCATTTTCACTGTTGAGGGTTAAGGACCCAACAGTGGCAGCACAGTTGTAGTGGGGTTTGAACCCCCAACCTTCAGATCAGTAACCCAGAGCCTTAACCACTTAGCTACCACTGCAGCTCCTTTAGAGTTACTCTTGGCTGTTTCTCTGATCAATGCTCTCCTTGCCCGGCCTGTCTTTTTGGTGGATGGCAACGTCTTGGTAGGCTTGCAGTTGTTCCATACTCTTTCCATTTTTGGATGATGGATTGAACATCATGGAGTGCTCATGGATGATGGATTGCATCATGGATGATGGAGTGCCCCGTGAGATGATCAAAGTGTGGGATATTTTTATTATAACCTAACCCTACTTTAAGCTTCTCCACAACTTTACCCCTGACCTGTCTGGTGTGTTCCTTGGGCTTCATGATGCTGTTTGTTCACTAATGTTCTCTAACAAACCCCTGAGACCTTCACAGAGCAGCTGTATTTATACTGAGATTAGATTACACACTGGTGGGCTCTATTCAATAATTAGGTGACTTCTGAAGGTGATTGATTGCACTGGATTTTAGTTAGGGGTATCAGAGTAAAGGGAGAAGGGGGTGAATACTAATGCATACCACACGTTTCAGATTTTTATTTGTAACAAATATTGAGAACAATAAATCAACCAACTTTGTGATGGTCCATCACATAAAACCCCAATTAAATACTTTCGCGTTTGTGGTTGTAATGGGACAAAATGTGGAAAAGTTCAAGGGGTATGAATACTATACTATACTATATATACAGTACCAGTTAAAAGTTTGGACGCACCTCCAATTTCAGTTAGATTGAGTGGTTGTGTCCAGATCTATGACTGCTCTATGTTATAAACAAATTTTTATAAATTTGTGGTTTTATTTTTTTTTTAAAAATTGTTTTTACTTCTGCTGAAGGTATGCTGCAATACACTGTACCCAGAACTCTGAAAAACTTTCTGCATTTAAAGTAGTGATGAGAGCGCAATGGGACTTAGGATTTGGGAAATAATTAACTTGGGCAACATCCAACTTGTCATTTCATCCCAAACTTGACATTTTTGATTAACTCACTCTAATGAAACATAATAATAAAGTAATAGGTGTTCAATATTATGGCAATTCACCCTAGATTTATTTAAACAAAGATTTGTATTTAGGCGTTGCATTAATAGTTATATCAGTGGCCGCTTGGGGCGGTGCAGTAGTGTAGTGGTTAGCATCTCCACCTCGCAGCAAGAAGGTCCTGGGTTCAATTCCTGGGCTTTGATGTTTTTCCTCTGGGTACTCCGGTTTCCTCCCAGAGTCCGAAAACATGCTCAGTGGACTAATAGGCTGTTCCAAATTGCCCCTAGGTGTGAGAGCGTGAGTGTGAACGGTTGTGTGTGTTGCCCTGCAATGGCCTGGCGGGCTGTACAGGGTGTTCCCTGCCTTCGTCCAGAGTCGGCTGAGATGGGCGCCGGCCTCCCTGCGGATTAAGCGGCTTAGAGAATGAATGAATGAATGAACATGTTGTAGGGTTAGAGTTAGATAAAGTCTCCAGTAAATGCATGTGGGTGTGTATTTGCCCCTGTGGTTATGGGAACCAGGCTGTGCGTATGGGGGTACTTTACTTGTGAATACCCTTGGGGGAATTGACCCCTGATTTAAGTGTAGTGGTATTATTTAATCAGTCTTGTCTCTTATGTACTCAGGCGCGTTTCGGTATTTCTGTTCCATTAAGTGGGGCAACAGGGCGGGGCGGCGCGCATGCGCAGTGGCCTTCACAGCGCAAATCCCCCCATATCGCTGATATCCTGAAGTGTGTTCGCGCGACGTCGGAACGTCGGGGGTTATCTGTGATTGGAATCGGAGGAGATATTTCCCTGCTCCCGGTCCGAGCACCCGTGAATCCCAGCGCGGTGGTGAATCTGAGCGCACTGATATTTTGTCCTCCGGCAATCCAGGGCGTCGACCTGCGCATCAACCCGCTTCAAACCGCCAACAAAACCCAGTCCTCCATCTCCACCGACATGTCCGGATACCAGGGCAAAAAGAACATCCCTCGGATCACTGTGAGTACCTAAAGATTCCGTTTCAATCGAACCCCTTTCAGTCCTCGACCCCACAACCGTCTGTACATCATCCCGACCGCAGAACAAACCTCACTGTTTATTATTTATTATTTCACCAAACAATAAGGAGTCGGGATCAGGATCCCCTGCTCTTCTCTGGGTGCAGAACCGACACACCGCCGTCTCCTTGGTTTCACTTTGGCCCAGTTTTATTCCGCATTCAGAGATCTTTATTATAGGCGCTCTTTTTTATTATAGTGGAGGTTTCTTTATTATGTAACATACAACCTAAAGCCCATGGGTCTACATCATGACTATCTAAACATCTCCTTTGATGTGCAGAATTTCATCATCCATGCTCTTATAGGCTTTATATCCCAGTGTTAAAGAAAACCAGCAGTCCTTGTCTAGTATTATAAAATCATAATCTCCTCCATGGAAAAATCCTGCAAAAGCAAGTGCTTGAATTATCCACCTTCCACGGATCCAGGCATTTCATGTGTTCTCATCCATAATGGCTTCCCTACCTGCTCCTGTGGAAAACCGTCCGCTGTGCTGCTTCTGATAGAGACAACTGAAGGAAAATCCTCTCTGGGAAAATAGGTCAGAGGATTCAGTCTGTATCTGATGAACCTGAGGCTACTGCGGTTAGTAGGAGTACAGGGTGACACCAACAACCCCAACACACACACACACACACACACACACACACACACACACACACACACACACTTCAAAGGTAAAATAATAAAAAAAAAAAAGGTTAACGATAATCAGATTATTATTTGTACACATGAATCTTAGTGATGCAGGAGAGGCGGTGCTGAGGTCTGGTGGAGGCCCGATCCCAACTCGAACCACTTGATGTTGAAGTGGAGGTGTGGTTTCAGTAAGATGGAGCTACGACACACACAGCTCGATGATCATTGGAAGCGCTGAGGGAAATGTTTCCGGATCGGGTGATCTCTTTTCGTGGTGATGTTTGGTGGCGGCCCGTTCCCCTGACCCCGCCCCTTGTGATTTATTTATTTTTTTTGTGGTGCTACCTTAAAGTATACGAGAACACGTATACACGAATACAATCACGAGTGTATCCTCATCCACCCCAAACTCTTGAAGCCCTTAAGGTTGTTATTCAGCAGGAGATCACCGCTGTTCCCCCCGACACGACCCGTCGAGCCACGGCAGCCTTCAGAAATCACCTCCGAGAGTGTATAGATGATGACGCCCACCATCTGGAGGATCATCTTTAAATCATGATGAATAAAAACTACTGAATGAAGTTTCATGTGTGAAAATAATCATCTGATTATCTTTAATGGGTTTTTTTCCTATTTATTTTTAAAATGGGGGATGTTTTACTGGGCCACTCTGTACATTAGTTGAAGTCTGTATTTTAAAATCATAATTTGGGGTGAAAAATAAGGGAGGAGATGAAGTGAAGCTTTTTGGTAAAGATTGGAGAAACTTAGCTGGACTGAAGTTGAGATCGAGCCTAGAATTTAGTATCCTGTTAGAAATACTGTAAATGACTGAGTCTGGCATTACCAGTAGTACTGCATGTCATGGTGAAGCTTTATTTGTGTTTCCTTGCACTGAACCTAATACAAAAACCAGCTCCTGCATACTGATTTGATTGGAAGTAGAAAGTTCCAGGCACTCTGATGTTTAGTATAACATCACTGGTACATTTCACTGTTTATATCACTCTGCTTGTCTTCTAGTAAATGGATTTTAATATTAAAACTGTTATCAAACATACCACAGGCCGTCAGTCTGATATGCCGAGTCCCCTTCAATCACTGGGGCGTTCCCAATACACTGCTGATCAAAACCAGTTATCTGCCCAAATAATATCAGGGGGGGTTTACAGACATGATCGGAATGCTACCGACTAGACTGGAGTTTCAGCGATTTAAAATCTTAAATCCCAAACGTGTTCCCGGAGTTGAAATCCTGAAGTGTGAAGTGGACAGCTCATTAACACCTCATCACAAAGGAACATGCTTTGTGTGACATGTCATCATATTTTCCCCACTGGGTGCATGAACGACCTTGGGGTGCAGCTGTTTGGGGTGGGGAAATCTTTGCTCCAACAGTTGCGTGAAGGCATTGCTCTAAGAGCTTGTTGCCTGTCCACTTCTAATAGCTTTTCAATGTACCATCCACACATGACCCACAGAGAGAAACGGGGACGAGTGAGAGACTGTCCAGTGGCACCCACTGCTCTGAAATATATTTGTAGTGGCCGGCGGAAAGGGTCGACGTTGCCTACTGGCAAAAAAGGGTTAAGCCGCATTCACACAGGGATCGACAAGCGAAGTCAGTGAAAGTAGGAGATTTGAGGCGGAATTTTCTCACGTGACTCGAAGTGAGGAGTTGAGCTGAACTGATTCGAACGATAACCAATCAGAGCTTAAAGATACAGATGTGGCGAAGCACTGAGTTCACAAAACCTTTCCATAGCGAAACAATGAACGTAAGTTTATTTACTCCGCCCACAGCAACATGGGACTCTTTGTTGCTGTGTATAAATATCCTGTGCTTTACGGCTGCACACACAAATTTTACAAGGATAAAACCCAGAGGCGCGGCGCTTGGGTCCATGTTTTTAAAAATATTGTTATTTCCTTTGAGTTTATATTTTAACTTCTCCCAGTTAATGATGCACATGAGTGTCTGTTCTATATTTACTGTATAATAATAATAATAATAATAATAATAATATGTTTACGATGATATGAGCTAAAATAAACTAAAATAATAGAAGCTAATAGTAATTAAAGCTCTCCCGTACCTGCTGTTGGGTACTCGCACGATGCTGCTCACAGTTTCACTCGGAAATTTTTTAACATGCGAGGGAGTTACCAAGGCAACAGGAGCTGATCATTTTGTGTGTAGTTCAGTGGCGAAGCAAGTCACATGTTGTAAATGTGTGTAAATGCGGCTTCACTACATGACATGATGTATTGCACTGAAATCTGCTCCACTCATGTGGACTGGAATTCACTCTTCTTTTTTATTTTGTGTGCTTTTTTTTTTTTTTTTTTTTTTTTTAACTGACAAAGAAGGAAAACAACACAAAATATACCAAATATACACAGGTCATTAATGCCATTTTAATAATATGTTAAAAAGGTTCAAGAATCGCTGCTACCAAGCTAAATGCACTGTGTTCAGTCATTAAATGTCGTCATGGTAACATTTACAATAACACGTATAGTAGCGTGCATGTCCATTCATGTGGTCAGCTATCTGGCCAATCACGTTTATTATAAGTGGCATGATGGTGTACCGGTTAGCATTGTTCCTGCACCGCTAGAAGGTCTGGTTTTGGAGACATTAGTCCAAAGACATGCACATCAGGTCAACTGGCTTCTCTAAATGACCCCAAGGTGTGAATGTGAGTGTGAATGGTTGGTTGTGTCTGTTAGCCCTGTAATAGACTGACAGTGTGTTTGTTCACTGTGTACCCCGTGTCTCGCCCAATGGGTCGGCTCCAGCTTCCTTTATTATTATTATTAACGTATTGCTTTCAGACCATTTTCATTCTTCATACTTACCAAATGAAAAACCTGCGTGCCCAGTTGAAGTCTATATTTTGGAAACACATTGATGAGGAAATTAATAATAAAAGTGTTTAAACTCATAATAAAGTGGTTAATTTAAACCTTTTTTCCTGTCAATTATTAAAAGCCGGACATTAAAAAGGATTAGAAATTGCTAGAGATGGTGATTGGGACAGAGACGCCCTGCAGTGATTCAGATTCACAAGCTCAGGTTTTGCTTTGATTTAATCTGATATGTTTCAAATCCGGGTGGCATGGTGGCGTAGTAGTTAGCATATTCTCCTCACAGCAAGAAGGTCCTAGGTTGAAGTCCCGGGCTCGGCGAAGGTGTTTCTTCCTGTGCTTGCGTGGGTTTCCTCGGGGTACTCCGGTTTCTTCCCACAGTCCAAAGACATTCAACGATTAGGCTAATTGACTGCTCTAACTTGCCCCTAGGTGTGACAGTGTGTGTGAATGGTTATGTGTGTGTGTTGGCCCTGCAACAGCCTGGCGAGCTATTCAGGGTGTACCCCAACCTTGCTCAGTGTCGGCTGAGAGGGGCACCAGCCTCCCCGCCACCCAAATTAGGATTAAGCGGCTTAGAGAATGAGTAAATGAGTAACATCATGTTGTTTTTTGCTTTGACAAAGTACAGTAAATGAACAATGAGGTAGAACAAAAAATGTTTATGGTTCCGGTTGCCCGACTGACCCTCCCAAAAACGGTCCAAGTCCAAAAATTTTGCCATATCTTGCGAGCAAAGTAGAATTTTGTGTATTTTTGCGTTTGACCGCCTCCATTGGCGTGGCCATCTTGGATCAAGTTTTCTCTTGTTTTAGACGAGACTTCAGTGACACCTGGTGGTAGGAAATTGCGTTATTTGGCAACAAAGCCTGCCATTATTTTCCCTGCCTCCACGACCCCGGCAACTAGATCTGCCACTTCGGAAAGTTTATTCAGGAGGAATTAATTATTTTTTTCTTAACCGAATACCCATGTGCAGCGTGCGTCAGCTCGACTTGTCTTCTGTGATATTAACGTTCAGCTAACATCCAATTTGTAGTAAATTCTTTAAAATAGTTATAACTTACCGTACATACCACCACAATTCATCAGACAGAGTGCAAGTTTAATCCAAAGCACTATATTCTACATGGCAGTGTTCTGGGTAGTTTCGACCCGTTGCGTGTGCTAGCATTGTAACATGTTAGCGAAGCAGACCTGCACCGTGCGTCTCTTCATCAGGGAAACTGCAGGAATAAAACCGTTTCTAATATAATTCAAACAAGTTGTTTGTATGAACGAACAAAATAAATAAATTAAAATAAATAACTTCTTGCTAACATTAGTATTTACAAACACCACATAGATTTGAGCATCAAAAATTTCAAAGTAAAAACTATTTTCACACATATTTTGCTTTTCTTGGTAGGTAGATTCACTATTTTCCCATAGAATGGTTTATATACCCAAGTGAGATTTTCTTCAATCTGTTGCAAATAAATTTTTTTTTAATAATTTCTTTTCCCAACCTACCGACCCAGTTCAAAGTTGGTTGCGTTCCCTGAACTACAAATATATTTTTGTCTGTCCTAATAACAAATGAAACACAGAATTGCTGTAAATAAATAAACATTTTATTTAACGCTGATTTCTGCTTTGTCTGGAGGTTTATCTGCACTCTGTCAAATAATAGAGTTTTTCTGTAGTTTCTGCTTCTCACTACGGTTTGCTTTCACCACGGTGCCTTGCCCTAAATCTTCTGATTGCAGTAACAGAGCAACACTTTTCATGAGCTTCCCGTACAGCTGGGATTATGATTCATTCATCATTGGCGAGTGTGATGGAACAGCATGGCTCCAGCATACTGTGCACTTTAATGAATCTCTACTTTAAATAGAAATCGGTGCACTCAGAAATGTGCACTGTCTCAAACTTCCAACACGACTTTCAAATTTCAGACTCAGATCTGGAGAGAATGCCCATCAATCAAGACACTAAACATTGTTTCGTCCTCAAATACTCCCGACAGATCCTGGCGATGTGGTGTCTCCTGCAGGAGAGTTAACTGGTAATGAGTGACGATATGAACCACACCTGGGGCTAGAATTTCATCATGGTATCGAGGAGTGTTGAGGTTTTCTCATCCATTCATTTGTCAGACCACTTAATCCTACTAGGGTTGCAGGGAGGCTGGAGCGTCTTAGCAGAGTCTGGATGAAGGCGGGGTACACAATGAACCAGTCTATCTCAGGGTAACACACACACACACATTCACACTCACGGGCAATTTTTAACAGCTAATTAGCATAATGTGTATGTCTTTGGATTGTGGGAGGAAACCTGAGTACCCGGAGGAAACCCACAGAAGCATCGGGAGAACATGCAAACTCCGCCCAGAAACACCCTCATCAAGCCCTGGACACGAACCCACAACCTTCTTGCTGTGTGGCGGATGTGCTAACCACTACACCACCGTGTCTCCAGCGTTGAGGTTTGCATCAGTGAAAAATGATCTCAGTTTTGTGTCTGCTGGTGATTTCAGCCCAAACCATGACATCTGGTCCACCCCAGTGGTCTCACTCCAGAACATTACCATCTGTATAATGCTTCCCATGCCTGTGCCAGACTCACACTCTACCATTAGCAACACTCAACTTGAAACGTGATTCATCAGAAAACAGGATCCTGTTCCATCAGAGAGGATACATAGACGCGTACACCGATGAGCAGGAGTCAGCACCAGTCTACTACTTGGGCGTCGGTTGCATAAACCTGCTTCCTGTAAGGACTGCAGTCAGATTGAGCTCTGATTCTGTTGTGGGGAGGTGACATATGGTCTGGGAGCACATGGTTAGTCAATGGTACTGCCTGTGTCATTGTACCATCTCACAGCCTTGAAATTGTGGATATGTTGACATGTAACATTCTTGCGGTTTGCCTCTCTGACAACAAGCACTCATTTTGATGTAATCGTGCCGTGATCAGATGCATCAATACAAAGCTAAATGGTATTTAACTTGGACATTGTTGTGGCTATTTATTGACCGAGTTTCACTGGTCTCAGTTCTACTCACAATAGGGAGAGGGGCAAAATTTATCTTTATATGTAGTTAAGAAGAACACATTTCCATCATGGAAAGAAATCAGCAAATTTAACCTTAATCCATGAATTTAAGCTGAGATTCTGGAATGTAAAGATTGCAACTGTTGTGTGAACTGTTACTGTATATAAAGGCTGATAAAGAATAGAACTGAGTGTAATTTCTCTGGCGATGTGAAGATATATACAAAAGGGAATTAAACCCAAAGGTGGTGTAGCATTGAGAATGTGCTACTGTGGCATGCTAACACACACTGAACAATGTTTTCATTTCATTTTTCAAGCCTACATGGCACCCTGGGTGACCCCATATATATATATTGTGTGTGTGTGTGTGTGTGTATGAAGAGCTCTTTTCTCAAATAACGAGTTAGTGATACTGTAGCTTCCCGTTCAGAGGCTGAATCAAACTGCTGCACTCAGTTGTCATCAAATGCGTCATGTGATCATCCCCTATTATCAAGCATGCCAATCGGACCTTTCTTTTCATCTCACGATAAACGCCATGCCAGGTTTTTTTTTTTTTTTTTTTTTTTTAGCAAACTGCGATATCTCCTTTCAGCCAGTCAGTAAGTTGAAAATGGCGTACCTGGACGGAAATGCGATATCGTCAAAAATACATCCTTCAAAGCATAATCTTCAACATGACCAAGTCCAAATATCCATAAACACAATCAATCCATGTTAAAACACTTGTTTATGAAAGGGTTCCGTGTCCACGTTGTTGTAAAACAATAGAAATCTCCACTTATTTTGCTGATTTTCAATCGGCTTTTGTGGTTGCTCAGAGTATTTCCTTATGATCCAAATTCACTACCAGAATCCTCTCCCTACTTACAGAATCCCAGAAGGATTCCCCCGATCATATAACGCTAAACCAATGAGAAGCCTCGAAACAGACACGACTCGGTGTAAATAGAACTCATCTGTTGCTAGGAAGACGCTAGTACGATGGTGCTGATTGGTGGAGAGCCGGATTCATCTAGTTTATGGATGTTGGGGAGTTTCAGATGAGGACATTCAGAAACTGGTTCTGTAACTGTAATTACTATTTTCTCCAAAGTAGTAGTATTTTATTGAGGGATTAAATTAATTATCTGGAAGTTGTAAATGATGCAGACATTGCAGATAGTGATGAGGAGTGAGGGACCCTGGTACACTGTACACCGCTGCCTAACTTACTGGATTTTTCATCCTGTTTTTATTCTTTTTCTTTTTCTTTTTTATAGTGTTCTTGTCTTAGAGTAGTTTTTCATGTGTAAAAAGTGTTTTTCATGCATGTTTGTGTTCTTAGTTGTGCTTTATGTGATTTCACAAAAATGTAGATATATAGCATTTTGAAAAAAAATAATTTAGTGTTGCTGCTAGTCTGTGAGCTCATTCGTGTTAGGCCGATATTCATCGCATGTCAAAGTTGGTGGTGGTCGTATGTGAGAGGCAGGAAACACCTGATTGGTGGGAATTGGATACAGTAACAATTAGAGGAGAGGAAAAAACACTGTAAAAGATTTATGGGTCAATAAAGAGGAAAAAGCATCACTTCTCTTTAATGTAATTCCAGTTGGTGAATCTGTGTGTCTGTTTATTAATCTCCCCCATGCATCGGTTTCTCCGTCACTCTTCTTGAATAAACTCTCTCTCTCTCTCTCTCTCTCTCTCTCTTTCTGTCTCTCTCTCTCTCTCTCTCTCTCTCCCTGTCTCTCTCTCTCTTTCTCTCTGTCTCTCTCTCTTTCTCTCTCACTCTCTCCCCATCTCTCTCTCTCTTTCTCTCTCACTCTCTCGTCATCTCTCTCTCTCTTTCTCTCCCTGTCTCTCTCTCTCTGTCTCTCTCTCTCTCTCTCTCTCTCTTTCTCTCCCTGTCTCTCTCTCTCCCCGTCTATCTCTTTCCCTCTCTCTCTCTCTCTCTCTCTCTCTCTGGCCTCAGCTACCTAACTTGTCAAAATGAAGCATGAACATTGGCCTTAATCATCATATCCACATAAAAGTTTTTTGTTGGCTGTGTAATACAGACACTACTCACCACTTTTCTGGGTGGTTTGCAGGAAGGGTCAGTGTGACTTTCAGACAGACAGATTTATTGGTTAGTCCAAGTTTTATAGTGCCCATACTTGTAACTCTTTTAAATTTGCTAATTATATTGGTGTCTGCTAAATAACAGTTATAATACAAAGCAAAAAGGCCAACCGGGTAACCAGTTAGTACAGAAAGAGTTCTGCAGTAAAGCTCCTCATCAAGAGCTACTTGTAAACTGCAGTAATAAGAGCTCGTCTTGCTGTTTCAGTGGTTAATATCATCTCGTTATGTTAATGAAACCCTCAAATAAAATTTGAATCTCAGAAAAAAAAAAAAAAATAAAAATTATTAGGAATAATGTATTGATTGCTGTCAGAAAACTGTATGCAAATCAAACCATATGTTATTTTATTTGAGTTTTACTCATTTGTGTTGGTGCTATTTATATAAATATATAAGTTTATGAATAATCGTTAAAGGTCTTATTTACATTTTTTCTTGATGTGTGCTGTTAGTTAAACCTCAGCACAGTAAGAAAGGTATACTCAATACAGGACAGCAAAATGTCCACAGTTAGACAAGTAGATATAACATGTCGTCTGCAAAGACTTTTTAATTATTCAATCTGATATTATTTAATCAAACTAACAGGTGGATGAATTGAACTTGACATCCTTGGGAACAGTTTGTTTCATTGGTGTTGAATTGGTTTGAAGCATTGATTCAAAATGTTAAATAGCATTGATTCAGAGTTTTAGCACAGATTTCTGTTTAGTAGGACACAGAAGAGTGCAAGCTAGACTGGGTGGACTTGCTGTAGGTTGCCATTAGCAACCCCACGATCCCTGAGGATACTTGCCCATGAAAGCTGAAATGTAAAGTAGGCCAGCCATGGTATAGTGAGCTACAATAAATTGAGTTTAAGATGAAGAAAGGGTAAACTATTGTCCATAGTTTATTTTTATCTTTGGCCTCCACTTATCACCAATGTCTACCACAAAAATCCTTTTTACAGGCCTCAGAAGACAATAAGAAACACACAAATGCTATTTCTAAAATTAATTAATAAATAAATAAAATCCTTTAACAAGCCACATCAATTTTATCACATTCTCACTGTAATTATTATTTGAACTCTTATTTTTAGAGTTGCAGACTGATGGATGAATATTTATAACACTCATAATAATACACAAAGCAATGAGGCATGCACTATTGCAACTGTACGTTTCAAAGTGAGCTAGGAACAAGACATCTGATACTACATACTTATTTGTGTTTAATGTATTTAAATTGTTATTTCTCTCAAATGCAAAAATCTAACCCTTGGGTTTACACTGGGGCACGATGTCCGCGGAGCTCCACGATTTATGGCCGCGATTGCAGCAGGTTTGGGGCATAAAAGGAGGCAGGGTGCATCCAAGAGATTAAACTTGATGGAATCATGTTGCCAAGTTCGTCAAGATCCAATACGATGGCGCATCAAGGTCTGTTAGGGTCTGTTAAGCTCTACTGCGCTCTACTACGACTGCCACGTTCTATCATGGTTGGCGTCAAATCGTGTACATCGTAATAATTGCAGCAATATTGAACCCATATTTATACTTTTATATATAAATACTTAATATACTTTTTATTAACTACAATTATGTGTGTGTGGGTTTTGTGGTTCTGGGTGAGTGTGTGTAACATGCTTTACGCCACCCCCTACCCTGTTGAACATGCGTCACGCTACCGCCTGTTGAACATGTATTATGTTACCCACTACTCCCTGTTGAATATGCGTTACACTACTCCCTGTTGAACATGCGTTACGCTACCCCGTGTTGAACATGCGTTACGCTACCCCGTGTTGAACATGCGTTACGCTACCCCGTGTTGAACATGCGTTACGCTACCCCGTGTTGAACATGCGTTACGCTAC
>JBCNYH010000015.1:20580697-20592121 GCA_039654325.1 Tandanus tandanus
GTGTGTGTGTGTGTGTGTGTGTGTGTGTGTGTGTGTGTGTGTGTGTGTGTGTGTGTGTGTGTGTGTGTTGCATAATGTTGGTGGTTTTGGGGTTTTGAAACACTGCTCTTTCTCTTCTTGCAGAGTGATCGTCTCCTCATCAAAGGGGCGAAGATTGTGAATGATGACCAGTCCTTCCTTTCTGATATCTATATGGAGGATGGCGTTATTAAGTATGTAATCTGTTTATCCATCATGTTCATCTTAAAGTTTCCCATTCATTAGCGAATATCTCACATGTTTTATCTTTCATTGTCAGTTCATTGTGGACGAATATAAAGGTTTCCACCCCAGTTCACAGGCTTCGTATCTCTTATTCACCTGTTCTACATCTTGTTTTGGTTCTGTATCTGTTTACAATAGCAATAAAGAGACGGCGTGACCGGAGGAACGATCTTCCACATGTGTTGTAACTTGGCAGCGCAACATTGATTTGTAGAAAGTGGAAAAGTCTGAGATCAAGTGTTAACAAATTGAAGAAGGGATAGAAACCAGAAGCCCCTGATGGGGAAAGAGGCCTTTGGTCCCAAATTGCTACCCTGAAAATTTTAAAGTGAAAATGATACCACCTCTGTTGCTGGTAACAAAAAAATGATGTTAACTAAAACTATGGCACCCGGTGCAGGGGTCATCGACATCTGCGTACAGGAGGAAACACATTGTGGATCCGACTCCATTTTATTTCCAAGAGACACCTCTGTATTTCTTTATTTAATACACCTGGGGACTGAATGGGAACCTTTAGGCAAAGACTAAAATAAAAAGGCTTTCAGACTATTAAATGAAGAGTTTTTTTTCCTTCTTTCTGGTCTTCCTTTCTTTCCTACACACTCTTTCTTTTGCCTTTTTTTCCCCCATGCCTCTTCAGGCAAATTGGGGAGAACCTCATTGTTCCAGGTGGGGTAAAGACCATTGATGCCCATGGCAGGATGCTGATCCCTGGTGGCATTGATGTGCACACCCGCTTCCAGATGCCTGACCGGGGCATGACAGCTGCTGATGACTTCTACCAGGGCACCCGTGCTGCTCTTGCTGGGGGCACCACTATGATCAGTATGTGCAAATATGAGCTTCCTAAAAACAACTGCCTGTTTTTATTCACTTCTCAGCCGTGACTGGGTGGTTCAGCTAGGCCATGGCATTAGATTTAATATCACAAAAGTGTATTTTATATGCATTTCAGTTACTATATATTCAAGTTATATTCTAGGATATTGACGCACAAAAGTCTTTTACAGTGGCTTCCAAAAGTATTCGTACCCCTTGAACTTCTACATTTTGTCACGTTACAACTACAAACACGAATGTATTTTATTGGGATTTTATGCGATGGACCAACACAAAGTGGTTCATAATTGTGAAGTGGAAGGAAAATGATTCATTGTTTTCAAAATAGTTTAAAAAGAAAAATCTGAAACGGGTGCGAGGAAGTAGGATTCAACCCCCCCCCCCCCCCCACTCTGATACCCCTAACTAAAATCCAGTGCAGTCAGTCACCTTTAGTGACCGTCATATCAGGCATATGCAGAAGAACTCACAGCAAAGGTGCATGATTTAAATCTTAAACCAGTTCCTGCCAATTTGCAAGGTGAAAGGTGAACAGCAGTCATTTTAATCAGATGATTTATTTCTGATTATACACTGCTCTAGTAAAATAAAGTCATGCACTCAAATATTTTGTTGGACTGCCTTTGGCTTTAAATACAGCACGCATTGGGAAGGATGGGGGAGAGGAACCACAACATAAAGTCACCGGCACATACCAAAAACTTTCACTAGGGTTTTGTATGCATATATATATACACACACACACACACACACACATTACTGTTCAAAAGTTTGGGGTTACTTAGAAATTTCCTTTTTTTTAGCACATTTCTTTTTTTATTTAAAAAAGACTAAATTGATCAGAAAGACAGTCGAGACACTATAAATGTTGTTCATGACTATTACTGCTGGAAACGACTGGATTTTTAATGGAGTATCTCCATAGCTGTACAGAGTCCCATTTCATCCTTGTGTTCCAATCATACACTGTGTTCACTAACCCAAGTTTATCATGTTAAAAGCCTAATTAATAATTATAAAACCTTTTGTAATGATATAAGCACAGATGAAAACCGTTGTTCTGATTAAAGAAGCGATAACATTGCCCTTCTTAAGGTGAGTTAAATATCTGGAGAACTTTCTTCTGAAATTCATCAGTCTATATCTGTTCTGAGGAATGAAGGGTATTCCATACGAGAAACTGAAGATCTTATCCAGTAGTGTGTACTACTCCCTTCTCAGAACAGCACAAACTGGATCTAACCAGGATAGAAAGAGAATTAAGCAAGAGGGCAAGTACATAAGAGTCTTTAGTTTGAGAAAGAGATGCCTGACAGGTCCTCAATTGGCAGCTTCATTAAATATTACCAGCAAAAAAAAGGTCATGTCTGAGACTGGTCGTAAAGGAAAAGATTGAAAAAATTGGGAAAAAGTGCTATAGATAGATGAATCTAAGTTTGAGGTGTTTGGGTCACAAAGAAGAAGATTTGTAAAGTGCAGAAATTAAAAGACTCTGAAGGAGAGCTTGATGCCATCTGCCAAGCATGGTGGGGGGATGTGATGGTGTTGGGGTGCTTTGGTGGTGGTATAAGGGGAAATTTGTACAGAGTTGAACTAGGAAGGAACAAGGAAGTCTATAACTTATTATAACTATAACTGATTGGACCTGGTTTTCTCCCACAACAGAACAATGACCCAAAACACTCAAACTATGCAAGAAATATTTAGAGGAGAAGCAGCCAGTTGATATGGTGTGTCAATGCGATACCGGATCTAAACCAGACTGAGCTGTTGTGGGAGCAGTTTGACCTTATGGTACGGAAGAAGTTGCAGTCATGCCAGTCCAACTTGTGGGAGGTGCTTCAGGAAGCATGGGATGATTTTTTATCTTACCGTAACAAAGTAACAGCTAGAATGACAAAGATCTGCAAGATCTGTAATAGCAGCAAGTGGAGGATTTTTTTCATGAAGGCAAAGTTTGAAGGACAAAATTATTATTCGTTACCTTTGAACATATTTCATATTCATTTTTGAAGTCATGTGATCAATGTGAAGAGGTTTTGTATGGAAAATGTCACATTTTTAAATGGTAGTTACTTCTATCTTTTACTTCATGTTGTCCTCAGTGTCAATAAATTGTTAATTAAAATAATGATGAATAAGAGCACCAGTGTGTGTGTGTGTGTGTGTGTGTTTTTGCAGTTGACCATGTGGTGGCTGAGCCAGGCATTAGCCTTATAGCTGCATTTAAGCAGTGGAGAGACTGGGCGGACAGCAAGTCATGCTGTGATTACTCGCTCCATGTTGACCTCACTGAGTGGCACAAAGGCATGCAGGAGGAGATGGAGACCCTGGTGAAGGACCATGGTATCATTTACATACACCGATATACTCTTCACCCTGAGTTACCTGCTGTCCCACTGAAAATATTTCTGTATTACTGAAATTCTATTACAGGTGATATTAGGGTTGCTAATTCTGCATGAAAAAAATCAGAGATACCAAAATTCAAATTCTAACCCGTATTAACACCATAATACATGCAACTGTGACTTCTCTCACCCGTGTTATAATATTTAAGCATTAGCAGTGACTATGCATATTCACAGAGCTGGATTGCAGAGTACTGAAATCTTCTGGTGTGTCTCACACACTGTAGAAAGCAACACTGCTGGATGCAAATTTTATTATTATTTTTTTTTAAATACATTTTTAAAATTTATTTATTTATTTATTTTATTTTTTTATTTTGCTATACTGTATTAATCCCACAAGGGAAATTATTGCCTCTGAATTTAACCCATTCAAAGTGAGCGCACACACACACACGTAAACAGTGAGCACACACACTCGGAGCAGTGGGCTGCCACACACATTGGGGCACCCGGAGAGCAGTTGGGGGTTAGGTGCCTTGCTCAAGGGCACTTCAGCCATGAAGGTGGAGGAAGGGAAGGTGCAACTCACTCCCCCACCGCCACACATTTTCCCTGCTGGTTCGAATCAGCGACATTTCGGTCCCAAAGCCGCTTCTCTAACCATTAGGTCACAGCTGCCCAGTGGACTCACTGGGATGGAGAGGGAAAAAAATTAATAAATAAAATGTAAAAAAAAAAATGTGTATACATATATATATTGTTTTAAAAACAATGATATAATAAATATAAAATATGTTTTCTGAAGTGATAAGTCATGCTTCATTATCTGGCAGTCGGATGGATGAATTTAGGTTTGGCAGATGCCAAGAGAACACTACCATTATGCGTGGTGCCAGTAATAAGGTTTGATGGAGAAATGGTCTGTGGCTGTGACCCCTACTGTACTTCCTGTTAAGAAATTTTTGTCTTCAGTTTTTTGGCAAGAGTTGTGGGACAGCCCAGCATGACCGTGCCCCTGCACAAGGTTTGATGAATTAGGTCTAAAGGCCTGCATTTATACCACTGAGCAACTGAGGCCCAGTACTGGAAGCTTGGTGTTACATCCCGTCTCCACCGTGCCTCCGATGGTCCAGCTCCCCGACTTGTAGGGCTTACTTTTCACCGTTTCCTCTGCACTCTCTTGCATAACTGTTTTCAGTTAACATCTCTCCTTACCCCCTGGGCGTTCTGTTGTCTGTCCTGTCCCCTTCCTCTTCACTTAAGCCAGTCTGACCATTTAGTTCTTGCCAGTTCACCGTTGCGTAGTCTAATGGTTGTTCTCTCACCTTTTTGTTTCCATGTGTTTATTTTCCGTGATGCCTTCGGCCATGCCTGGCTCGCATCCTCCGGGCTGTTGTCATACATGGTGTGCTTTCTGTTTCTATCTTGCCTGCGGAAGCCTGAGCGGAGGACAATCTTTTGTACCTGGAGGTTTTTTTTGTTTGTTTGTTTTTTTGTGGTCTAATAAACAACACCTTTTGTTCCTGATTCCTGTGTCACCTGACTGCAGAAACCCTGACACCTTGCAGTGAACTCATGACCTTCTCATTAGAAATCCAGTGGATAAACTTTTGAATCCACTGAGGTACCTCTTCTCGAATACGGACGCTGCAGCAAAAAGGGGTTGGCGAAGCCGAGGCCAACTTCAAACTAATGCCCTGGTTTTGGAATGGAGGTTCAACAAGCTCATACGGGTGTGATGTTTGAGTGTTTTATGTAGAGAAGGTGGTCTTCAACTTCTGTGTTTTCATTTTCTAAAGGCCAGTTCACACCTAAGATTTAATCAGACCAACTCCAGTTACATGAAAACCAGTAACTTCTTGTTGTAACAAAGCATTAAGGTTTCTATAAAAATGTCTGACCATTTGATGTTAGTTTTACTTATTTTCCTCCTTTAAGATGGATCCAAACATATGATGACTGTAGCCATCTTATAGACCGTGATATCCACTATCCCTATTAACAGGCAAAGTGACAGAGATGTATAACAAAAAAGAAAACATGCCACAGACTCCTGCGTGGGCACTATATCAGCAGACAGGAATGTATGCAACACTTTGCGGGGAGTTGGAGACTGAAGTCAAGCCAGCATTTCTTCAGTCGTTTTCATTATCAATGAGAAACCTGAAACTATAGAACCACAAATATATCTCTCGAACTAACCATAGAACACATACACACACACAAGTAGAATACTTAATTAAAATAAACCCGAGATACATTTTTATCATCAATATTGCCATTGTCAATAATATAAACAAAAAAAAAATCAATAAATATCGATGTAAAGCCATTTAAATTTGATTATGTATACTAGTCTATTTATTAGCGGTGCCCCTGAGTGACGCACCATAGGCATAGAACATAGCTTGAATGGTTGTCCAATGTCCTGTCTGGTGTTGGCATGTCGGCCCAGTACAGGAAACCTAATAAAGCTGCTGAGTTGATGCTGATTGGCTGTTCTATATCACTGACTTGCATAACAATGTTCAGCAATAAAATATCAGATTGATTATTAATATCAGGCTCATACACCACCACTCAGACTCGCTCAGAATAAAAAAACACAGTCGAACTCAGAGGCAGAGAAACTTTAGTGGAACAAAACAAACTAACGTTAACGGGAGCACGGAACATAAACTCATTAAACGGATAATTGAACGATCAAGACAGGTAATACGAATGAACATGGGGTGAAAGGTGGTGAAAAGAAAACCCAGTGTTAACCTTTACGGCTTTTACTCCAGACTGTACTTCAGGGCTGAAGTTGATGCTAATTCCAAGGTTTAAACCCTTCTTTCTACCTCAGTAGCAGCTCGTTTGTTTGTGATGATTTAATGATTCTTAAACAATCCACAACTATAGTTCATATAAAGCCATAAAAATATCTCTAAAATAGTGTATTATGTTGAGGGAGATAAAACCACATTCTCTGCCCTGACTCCTGATCCCAGGAGCTGATGTATCAGAGCTGGATACATAATTATAATGTGATTAAAAGGCAGTGCATTACAATTATCTCAATTTCACAGGTAAACAATCCCCTTAAATACCAGCACTAATTTTACTAATGTAATGTAGCTCTTTTACTGTTGTATTATTATTATTTTCCAGCATCTCTTTTGCAGGTTTATATATTTAGAAGTAGCATGTTTAGTTTATCTCTGTAATTTTGTTAAAATTGTGATGTTCTTGCATCTCTCTTTTCTTTGTGTAGGTGTCAACTCTTTTCTGGTCTATTTGGCCTATAAGGATGCTTTCCAGATTAATGATTCCCAGGTATGTTTGTATTGCTTTGAAAGGAAAAAAATCAGATTATAGAATGAGGTGCAGTTTGATAGGGAGAATTATTCAGATCCAGAATCACAGAATCTTTAATGCACATGTCACAAAAATGCATGTAAGAGTGTTAGACAGCATGATGTCACACGGCATAGTGACTCATAAGTGTTACTGCTCTTTCCTGCAGCACGTGTCTGACCTTGCCATGCTTCGTTCATTAAAGGAACGGTTTTATTGTTAAAGGGTCACAGGCTTTTTCGACTGTTGTAACTTTTAGCATATATATACACACAGCTAGTTATATTATGTTATATTATAGCTAGTTATAAGTCAAACAGAACAACTGCTAAGCTTATGCACACCTACACACCATAGGAAACCTGCATGCAAAATTTCAGAATGACCCTCCCTGTAGTACATGAGAAATAGCCTCGACACGATTTATAAGGTCATGGTCATTTTGACAAGGTCAGAGGTCAAATAGAGGAACTACCAAGCCTATGCACACTGACACACCATACAAAATTTCAGAATTTTCCACCCAGAAGTTCTTGAGAAATAGCTCAGACAAAAGTTAATGTAGACACGGACACAGGGCTTGACGCAATACCCAGAGAGCCTGATGGCTGAGGGGCAATAAAAAGTATAATATTAGTATTAACTTGATATAGTGGTCAGTATCTGTATAGATAAATTACAAATGATGTCTTCTGTTTTGGGGCAGATGTATGAGGTGTTCAGTGTGATTCGAGACCTGGGAGCCATCGCCCAAGTGCATGCTGAGAATGGGGATATCATCGCTGAGGTAAAATAACTAATTTCTTCTTTAGCTGGCTGTATTAGCCGAACGTTTCTTTCTTCTGCATGATTGTGCACTGTGTTTTAATTAACTTTATAAATATTTTCAGGAGCAGAAAAGAATCTTGGAGTTGGGCATCACTGGACCAGAGGGTCATGTTCTCAGTCGCCCAGAAGAGGTACTTGTTCTTTCCTTAGACAGACAATAGCTTGAGCAGAATTGACGATTCCTCCCCAGGGTATGGGGTCTGTCATTAACGACTTGATCTCAGATGCTGTCTCTGCGTTGGTGTCTTTGCTCAGGCAGTCCATGTAATTAAGAGTCTGTCTTCCTCTGTTAGTTTTAACACCGGTAGACTCCCATAAGATTAGTTTGGAAGCCTCCTCTTGCTGATGTCTGACAGGGTGACCAGCCAGGTGTAGACACCTTTAAACCTCAAAGTTTAAACTTTCACCTCACCAATAGTCTATTACCTTGTTGTGGTAGTGAGGCTTGCGTGCCCTTTTGACCCGGCGAGCTATGCTAGCAGTAGCTAGTTCTCCCAGCAGGTGCAACCAAGTTAGACAGGTAAAAGGGTAGGGGTCTGACGCACATGAGGAGCCACGCCCCTTGTGTGAATTTAGTGACAGACAGAAGAGGTAATTGTGTTTATAATAATTCTAATTTAGCTTAATTTGTAAAATGTGTGCATTTTGCATCGTCTGGGATCTAAACAGGATGAGATTTTTTTTTTTTTGGGGGGGGTTACCGCTTTAGATAAGATCACCATCCCTTTTTACATGTCAGCCCTTGTCTGTCGTCAGAGCCAGTGAACACGATACTGAGACACTTTGATGGGGTTTTAGATCAGGCTCTTGATATATAAACAGTACAGTCATCATTTACTTGGATCTGTTTTTAATTTAAGGGCTGCTTGTCTTTCAGCAGAAGCTTTGTGATGTTTTATAGGTGGAAGCTGAAGCAGTCAATCGTGCCATAACGGTGGCCAATCAAACCAACTGCCCCCTGTATATCACCAAGGTGATGAGCAAGAGTGCTGCTGATGTCATCACTCAGGCCAGGAAAAAAGGTGAGCTGTTCAACCAAGGGGGCAAATATCTACGTGTCAGCTGCTATGATTCTAGTGAATTACATGAGGCAGTTTTTATATGTAGCAGGTAGAAATAATATTTAGTGACACTGTGTGAGCTGATTTATGACAGTATTTAAATTAAATAGCACCTTTACTCTCTGGGTTTTATAGTCGTCTAAGAATTAAACATGTCTTAAAGTTCACTGTTATACTTCAGGCACCGTAGTGTATGGGGAGCCTATTTCTGCCAGTCTGGGCACTGATGGCACTCACTACTGGAGCAAGAACTGGGCCAAGGCTGCTGCCTACGTGACATCTCCACCTTTGAGCCCAGACCCCACCACCCCTGATTATCTCAACTCTTTGCTCTCCTGGTATGGCATATACACGTGTCCTGTTTCTCTGGCCTCACATATAAGCATAAAGGTATAAATGTAGAGAGCTTTTTAAATTATATAGAGATATTAAATCCAATGTTCAGAAACAAAAAATATATACTTTATATCACAGGTGTCAAACTCAAGGCCCGCGGGCCAAATCCGGCCCGTCATCTCATTTTACGTGGCCTGCGAGAGTTTTCAAAGAATATGATTATCGTACATTCTTTGCATCATCCATTACCATGAAACCTAATTCATCATCCTTCCACTAGGTGGCAGCAACCTATTTCAAGTAAACAGCTAGTCATTCATGACTCAAGAAAGATGACGTTAGCTTGTCGCTGTTAAGTGTTGTCAGATCGTGTAAGTGAATATAGGAAAAGAGGACAAATGCCTAAATGAATAATTTTGCCATAGATGTTCAGTGATTATTCGGCCCTCGATCACCTTTAAATTTCACAGACACTTTACACATTATTTATCGTCACTACATTTATATTTTATATATTATATTCGACCTTTAACTATTGATTTGTCCTTTAAATAGTTATAGTTATTGTTATTTTTCTTTTTTTTCTTCTTGATATCGATAGTTTTTTATTCTCTGCAAATTTAGGACAGTCGTAACAAGCATTTCACTACATATTGTACTGTGTATGATTTTGTACGTGACAAATAAATTTGAATTTAGTGATGTGGCCCTCTGTGAAAAGGAGTTTGACACCCTTGCTTTTTAGGGTGGCACAGTGGTTAGCACATCCACCTCACGCGTTTCTGTGTGGAGTGTGCATGTTCTCCTTTGCCTGTGTGGGTTTCCTGCTAAGGAAACAGCTGTAGGGTTGTAGGGAGCTGTAGGGTTTCTCACTCATCACTTTTCCAAACCGCTTAATCTTTCTTTTGTCGCGGGGAGGCTGGAGCCTGTCTTAGTCAACACTGGGCAAAAGCAGGGTACAGTGGCACCCCTTAAGACGAGTTTAATTTGTTCCGGGACCCAGCTCGTAGAGCGAAATGCTCGTATAGCAAGGCGAATTTTCCCATAGAAAATAATGGAAAACCAATGAATGCGTTCCAGCCCTCCAAAATGCCCCCAAATATGCCTAATATAAAACATTTTAAAGGTTGTTTTATGCATAAATAATAACCCATGTTTAACAAAAGTATACACAAACAAAAATGTATTAATAAAATGCATAAAAATGGAAAATAAACCTGCACTTTACCTTGAAGATGTGATGAGTCTGGCATAAGTGACATGAGGAGGAGGAGCGGGGGGTTAGTGTTTTTTTTTTTTTGAGAATGTCCGGTCTTTTAGGCAGGGGCGCACTTGTGCTGACATAACTAGCATATGGTAGCATAGCATATCGATAATCTCTTTCTTCAATTCGACAGTTATTTTATCTTTGTGTTTCTTTTCACTGTCCTTCTTTCCAATATCCTTTTTAGTCGCCATGGTTTCACATTTCAATGTAATAATTATCACCAAGAAGCACAAAGTTAACGAGCTCATGCCACGAGAAACAAATGCGATTTGACTCGGCCAGCATTCTGCAGCCACTGAGATGATGACACAATGCTGCGTGATCTCATGAACAACAAGTGATTCTTTGTTTTGTTACTCGTGCTCGTGTTATGAGACATTCCTCGTCTTTCAATGCAGAAAATACACATAAGCGTCCCTCGTTAAGCAAGTTCTTCGTATGAAGGGACACTCGTCTTGCGAGGTGCCACTTTACACCTTGAACCGCTTGCTAGACCATCGCAGGGCCAACACACACAACCATTCACACATAGCCACACCTAGGGGCAATTTGGAACAGCCCATTAGCCTAATGTGCATGTCTTTGGACTGTAGGAGGAAACCGAAGTACCTGCATGCATGCGTCACACAGAAACGCCCTCACTGGACCCAGGACTCGAACCCAGGACCTGCTGCAAGGCGGACGTGTTAACCACTACACCTCCGTGCCGCCCTGCTAGATTTCTGATTCATTTTATTTACTTGATGTAGAATTAAAGAAAAATTCAGTAAAAAAAAATTCTCATTTAAAGAAATTACAGTTATCCTCGCTTTTAATTATATTAACATGTCAAGCACGTTCTGTTTGCAAGCGCTGTGTAGATGAGCTTCGAGAGAGAGAAAGAGATGTTGGATTTGTCGCTTCTGAAATACGAGACGACACATGTAACTAACACAGAGCCGTGGTAGAACTGGACTCTGGTGTTCCCAAAGCACAGAAATATGGAGATTGATGCTGTAATAAACTATCTGATTATGTAGAAAGGACACAAAGGGCACATAATAGATCATGTTATAATACTGAGTGAGATCGTTGTTACACCCAGGGCTGCCCAGCCTTTCTTCTGATGTTTAGATGTAATTGTATATATATA
>JBCNYH010000015.1:20600616-20615219 GCA_039654325.1 Tandanus tandanus
GCCCGAAACACCACACCAGGGAGGCGTTCGGGAGGCATTCTAATCAGATGCTCGAGCCACCTCAACTGGCTCCTCTCGATGTGGAGGAGCAGCGGTTCTACTCCGAGCTCCTCCCGGATGGCTGAGCTTCTCACCCTCTCTCTATGGGAGAGCCCCACCACCCTGCGAAGGAAGCTCATTTCAACTGCTTGTATCTACGCAAATCTCGTGACCATAGGTGAGGGTAGGAACGTAAATCGACTGGTAAATTGAGAGCTTTGATTTTCGGCTCAGCTCCCTCTTCACCACGACGGACCGGTACAAGTTACGCTTTACAGCAGAGGCCGCACCGATCCGCCTGTCGACCTTCCGTTCCATCCTTCCCTCACTCGTGAACAAGACCATGAGATACTTGAACTCCTCTAATTTGGGCAGGACTTCATTCCAGACCCGAAACATTCCATACAATTATTTCTTTTAAAGTAAATTGAATCAGGTTAAACCTCTTGTATGCCTGTGTTCACAGATGTCCATGACTGGCTGCTGATCCATTTTGAGCAGGAAGGAGGTGAGAGTATGAACAGGTGCACGCATTTTAAAAGCTTGTGTAGCGTTTGCAAATGTTTGTGTTTAATTCAATTCAATTCAGTTTTATTTGTATAGCGCTTTTTACAATTGACATTGTCACAAAGCAGCTTTACATAGTAAAGTTTAAAGACGGTATATAGATTACCATGATCTGGGACTCTAAACTCTACCTGATCTCACTGTACAGACTGTAGGTCCCCCACTGTCAGGAATATATTCAACATACAAGAGAGTATTCTGGGAATAAACACTATATTGTGGATGAAGCCATATTCTTGTCTGATGGCTGCGGATTCTTTCCCGAGTTCACAGATGCAGCAACACAAAATGGACACCTGAGCCCAGATGTGCATCCGCTCACAGCTGCTCAGAGGTATTATTTGCATGTTGCATTTTCTGTTCACAATGTCTGGATTTTCAGGGGTTTTTTTTATTCATGTAGAAAGTATAAATATATTATCTTTATTTTGTTTGTTGTTTTTTAATGTTCACTTTTTTGAAGTTTGTATACAGTATGTTAATAATATTGTTTTCCTGGCATTCATTTACAAACTCCACATAAGAGTGAGTTTTAAAAATTATTTTATTCACTCAATCGTTTGCCAAGCCGCTTAATCCTATTAGGGTCGCAGGGAGGCTGATGCCTATCTCAGCCTACACGGGGTGAAGGCGGGTACAGACCATCACAGGTCCAGCAGACTCATAACCACTCACACTCACACCCACACCCAGGGGCAATTCGGAACAGCCATGTGCATGTCTTGGGCCTGTGGGAGGAAAGCGGAGTACCCGGAGGAAACCCACACAAGCACAGGAAGAACACGCAAACTCTTTATTTTAGTCACTCACTCATTTACTGAACAGTTTAATCGTACTACTGCCACAGAGAGCAGATCTCAGCCAACACTGGTCGAAGTCGGTGCATACCCGGAACAGCTCGCCAGACTATCCCAGGGCAACACACACACACACACACACACACACACACACACACACATACACTCACACCTAGGGGCAATTTGGAACAGCCAATTAGCCTAATGTGCATGTCTTTGGACTGTAGGAGGAAACCAGAGTACCCAGAGGAAACCCACACACGGGAAGGACACGCAAATTCTTTATTTATTTTTTCATGTCAGAGAAGCATAAATATTGTTTTAATATAATCATTTAATTGCTGACTTCGGTAAAGAGGAGGCTGCATAGCCGTCAGCGTGTTTCTGCCTTACGATGGCCTGGTGAGCTGTTCAGGGTGTACTCTACCCTCGCCCAGAGTCGGCTGAGATGGGCGCCAGCCTCCCCGCGAGCCTAATTAGGATTAAGCGGTTCAAAAAATGAATGAATGAATGAATGAATGAATGAATGGTTTTATTATAATTATAGTGATTATACCCTGATTGTGTTGTTAGGAAACAAACATTAAACAAACAGTTTAAACTTTATCAAAAAGTTTATAATTTATGCGAATAAAAAAGAAGCAACAAACAAGTGCCTAAGGTTCACTTGGATGTAAACTCCAAACAGAAACACTCTCACCAAATCTGGGATTTGAACTCAGGACCTTCTTGCTTTGTGATGGATGTACTAACCACTACACCACCGTGCCACACAAATAAAATAACACATAACAGAAAACACACACAGTGACCAACACATGTTTTTAATTTAACTCATTACTTTGTTTGTGGGAATATCGACCTTTCACCTCGCAATAATTTATATTGGGTATACACTAATATCATACATCACAATATAAATAATAAATTATACCTTTATTAGGAGTAACTCAATATTACGCTGTGACTTTAAAGGATATATTCAAAAAATTCAACTAATTCTGGGTAAAAGATTCAGACACTCACCAATAGGCAGAACCAGGAAGAATGGCAGCCAGCAGAGAACAAAACACCCGACCACAATGCCGAGTGTTTTTGCAGCCTTTTTCTCCCTGGAGAACTTAAGTAGGCGGATTGTGAAGTGAGCGCGGCTCCTCGGTGTTTCATCGTCTGCCGCAGTGGTGTTTCCTCTATGTATCCGCAGAGTCACTGCTTCGGTGTGGTGCGCCTTCTCTGTCTTGTGACCTTGTCTAAGGCTGTACGTCTCTCTTCGGGCCACCACATATACACGGCAATACATAACCAAAATAACCACTAGGGGGAGGTAGAAGGAGCCTACTGCGGAAAAAATGGCGTAGCCAGGCTCTTCTGTGATTTTACACACGTATTCATCGTCTGGCGCTGGCTCCTTCCAGCCAAATAGTGGTCCAATAGAGATGGTAATGGACAGAGCCCAAATTCCCATAAGTGCCAACAATGCCCGCTTTTCAGTCACGATGGCTGGGTAGCGCAGCGGGTAACTAACACCGATGTAGCGGTCCACCGAGATCACACACAGGCTCATTATGGATGCTGTGCAGCAAAGTACATCCATGGCAGCCCAGACATCACAGAAAGCCCTCCCAAACACCCAGTGGCCCAGCATCTCGAAAATGGCAGAGAATGGGAGCACGGTGGAGCTCAACAGAAGGTCAGCCACCGCCAGGTTCACAATAAAGTAATGCGTGACTGTCTGAAGGCTGCGGTGACAAGCTACAGAAAGGATGACCAAGATGTTGCCAAGTACTCCAAATATAACAAAAACAGACAGCACAAAGCTCAGAACTATGGCCTTTGCAATGTTCAGCTCCATCACCAGGATTTGGCTACAGTTTGTGCAGTTATCAATCCATGGATTCATGGTTTTCCCAAAAACAATCATCTCTCCATGACGCTGGGGGCATTCAGTGATGGTCTGATGAATAAGCACACTTCACTCATTCATTTGTCTTATCACTGGAGATTGCTTTCAGTGTTCCGCATTTTAAATGTCAGCTGGGCTAACTGCAGTCCGAGGATAGCAGCACATTTACATTTCCATCTCCAGCTGACATCTATTAAGAGACAAATGGAAATTAAACCTGTAGTGGTCTTCCAGCATGACAAGTCTCACATTAGAGGAGTTTTAATGATCTGCATTCTGGGAAATCAACAGCGCATGGAAATTAAACATCCTGTGCAATAGGGCCAAAAACATTCACATCCAACATAACAGGAACAAGGTGGACATTTCTCTGGAGTCACTCATTTACTGAACCGCTTAACCCTACTAGGGTCGCAGGGGGTGGGGTGGGGGGTGGAGCCTATCTCAACCAACAGTCAGGCACTGTTAGTCATCAGAAGCAGAGCAGAACCAAATGAAGAAAAAAAAAAACAAGTTTTGAACACATTGTTTTTGTTTTTTTATCTGGATAACAGACTTTTCATTTTAACTCTGGAATGTTGACTGCCAGAGCCTTTCCTGCTTTATGCTAATTACCGTCTCATTCAACTTGTGAAAGCATTGCTAACTTCAATGATTTCCAGAACATCCTTATGTCATATAGAGCAGGAATGGTCCAAGTATTTGGAGAAATAAATGACAGCATACTTACTGTATTATAATAAACCTTTGCCAGGAACGTTTCAGGCAGCTATTTTTGGACAAAGGGCGGCTCATTTATTCAGTTCCCCTGAAGTTGGCCTGGTTCCAGTATACGGCACTTGAGATATTGTGAGATTATACCAGCAGTTGATCCTCTCTAAAACACATAGATACAAAAGTCAGGTAAACAGCAGTACACTATAATGATAATAATAACACACACACACACACACACACACACACACACACATAGTTACATCTGTCTATTTCCATATCTATTGTTATGTCCCTGTATTTCTGTTCATTCTCAGTTTTGTTGTTTTTTGTTTGTGTCGGTGGTGAATGTTGTTTTTCATCATCTTCAGGCCCCGCCCCCTGCAGTGAATCCGGTTTCCACTAGCTTGAACTCGAACTTGTCCCCGCCTACTGTGAAGTGATTAGTGGAAAGCATTTCTGGTGGTGTATTTAAACAGCAGCAGGTCACAGCTCAGGGCTCCGACTCTACCTGTCTCAACCTGGTGCAGACTCCGCTTGTGATCTGTCCCTCTGGAACTGAATACTGAAAGCGTATACATCGTGTAACGTTTAACAGTTTAACATTTACATTTACAGCACTTGACAGACACCCTTATCCAGAGTGACTTACGTTTATCTTTTTTTTTAAATACAACTGAGCCTTACTCAAGGACCCAACAGTGTTGGTGGAGCTGAGGCTTGAACCACCAACCTTCGGATTAGTAATCCAGACCCTTGACCACTGAGCCACCACTGCCCTATGGTTATTAACCCTGTGGTTAATAGGAAGCCTGGGTTTGGGTTATTTAGGGAGTGAGGGAAGAGACTCAGGGGTGTTTGTTTCCTTCCTGGTAAGTTAGATGATATGTGTAAAGTTAGCTGTGTTTTGTTTATTGTTTTGGCCCGGTTATTATTATTGTTTTGTTATAGTGACTACTATAAAAGCATACACAGTCTTGGTCGCAACGCTATTACTAACCTGTATGTCACGACCTAGACTGGGTCGTAACACTATCCATTGGCCTCTATGGTCTGGACTTGTTTGTCCTGACTGCTCACAATATGTAAAAGGAAGCATGGCTCATCAGACACCAGCCCACCTTCCATTGCTTCTTTGTCTGGTTCTGGTGTTCACGTGCCCATTGTAGATGCTGTCAGAGGCGGTACTATGGCTGTGGCTGCGAGCTGAGATGCACACAGTGTTCGGACACCTTTCTATCATAGCTACAGTAGGCCTTCTGTAGGATTGGACCAGCTGTCCTCCTCGTACTCATCAGTGAGCTTTGGGCGCTGATGTTGACGGTTGTCTTTCCTTGGATCTCTTTTGGGGGTAATAACCCCTGAATAGCAGGAACGATCCACAATACCTGCTGTTTTGAAGATACTCTGACCCAGTCGTCTAGCCGTCACAGTTTAGCCCTTGTCAGAGTGACTCATACTCTTACGGTTTCAGATTTTCTTCCTGCTTCCAACACATTAACTTCTAGATGTGAAACAGAACTGACTGTCAATTGCTGCTAATACATCATTCATTCATTCATTTGCCGAACCGCTGAACCTTACTAGGGTCGCAGTGAGGCATGGAGCCTATCTCAGCCGATACTGAGCTAACGCAGTGTACACCCTGAACAGTTCACCAGTTCATTGCAGGGAAACACACAATTTGGGCAATTTGGAGCAGCCAGTTAGACTAACGTGCATGCTTTTGGACTGTGGGAGGAAACTGGAGTACCTGGAGGAAACTCACACAAGAGAATATACAAACACCACACAGAAATGCCCTCACCAAGCCAGGGACTCGAACCCATGACCTTCTAATCTAGTGGTCATCCCCTACCTATCCCCTACACCACCGTGCCACCCTGCTGCCTAACATATTCCACCCCTTAATGAACAAAACTGTAACGTCTAAAAGTTCAGGAGGCTTCACATGCAGGATCTGGCAGGACGCACAAGTTTTTTTTTAAATAAGTCTTTAGTCTGTGACTCCAAATATGGTAACATTCTTGTTTTGTTTTTTTATTAAAAAAGGATTTTTTTTTTTGTTGTATGTATAATATTAAATGATCTCTTCAAAAGGAAATAAATATTTCAATCCCAGTCCCAAATTCTTTGGTTGTGCGTGTCAGAGTTTGTTGCTCGTGATTTTCTACTTGCAACACACCACACATGGGATTGATTAAAGATTTACACTAAGTGTTTGTTAATTTATACGAATCCATACTTGATAAAACACTTGATCTGTATCACCCACTGATTTTCACCTGTCTCAGGTCTATAAGCATTTTTTTTGCCACCATGACCACAGGTTTGCTCAATAGGGATGTATATAAGGTTTATAGAGAAATGGTTAAAATCATAAGTTTAAATTCAAATTTAAATTCAACCAAATTTGTTTTTACTATATAAAGTTTGTGAATATGTTAAGTGTAAAAAGCGACATGCAAATAAATCTGAACTAAACTGAATTGAATTTGTTCACATCATAAACTCACTCACTCATTTGCTGTACTGGTTAATCCTGATTATGGTCACGGGGAGGCTGGAGCCTATCTCAGGGCAACACACAAACATTCACACTCACACCTTGGCAATTTCAAACAGCCAATTAACCTAATGCGCATGTCTTTGAACTGTGGGAAGAAACCGCAGTACCCAGAGGAAACCATGCATGCACAGGGAGAATATGCAAACTCCATACAGAAATGTCCACGCCCGGGATTTGAACCCAGTACTTGCTTACTGTGAGGCGAAGTGCTAACCACTATGCCACTGTCACGCCCCTACATCATTCACACTGACCGAAAAGAAATTACTGACGTCTCCAGATGTATCAGAAGAGTCAATTCCGGCATGAGTGACATGACCTTTCCGACCCCTTTTCCATCAAACAGGTTCCGTTTTAGAACCATTGCCTAGTTTCGAGCCTTTTTGAGTTCCTCATATTTTAGAAGCAAAAAAACTAGTTCTTAGCCAGGAAATTCTATGGTGGCACTATGTCTTTGTATTTATAGAACCAAGAACCGCTTATCATCGGCGCAGGGGCGGGATTAACATGACCATCCAAAACCTTGTGACCGTAATTTTACATAAACATAAAAATTGTATCAACTCTGCATAATCCACAGAAGAAGAAAAACAGAGCTTCAAGGTACACATGAGATAAAAAACACTCTTATTGGGGTTTCCATGTGGCGCAACAGAAAACTGTGTTCCCAGGTTGAAATCCCAGGTGATGCCACAGCCATCTGTGACCAGGAGCCCAAGAGAGCTAATTGGTAGGGATGGCATATCTCCCTTCCCTGTCACTCACAGAGACACTAACCAATCATGGGCATCTGTGCGCTCACTCATCCAAAGAAAGAGCCAAGTGTGTTATGTCACTCCAGATATTATATAAACAATTCAAAAATGCAAGGTTGGCAGGTATCGCCTGGAGGGAAATAGGTGTTGCCCTTTGCCCTCCCTCTTTGGAAGGGTGGGAATTCAGCATGACAAAATCAGGAAGAAAAATGATTCATCTCATCACTCACTCATTTCCAAAACACTTAATGCTTACTATTAGGGTCGCGGGGAGGCTTTCAGCCAACACTGGTTGAAGGTGGGGTCCACCCTGAACAGCTTTCCTGACCATCGCAGGGCAACATATACACACAACCACTCACACTCACATCTAGGGGCAGTTTGGAACAGTCAGACAGCCTAATGTGCATGTCTTTAGACTGTGGGAGGAAACTGGAGTGCCGGAGTACTACACACAGAAACACCCGAGCCGGGGACTCAAACCCAAGACCTTCCTTGTGTGAGGCGGACATGCTAACCACTATGCCACCGTGCCGCCCGTAAGAAAAATTAGGGCGTATGTGTGTACAGATATACATTTTTTTTTACATACATTTAATTGTTGTTAGGAAAGTGACAGTACGGCAGTTTCGGATGTTGCCCCAAGCTTCCCACAATTTGATAATATATTTATGCTGGCGGCAGGTGAAAAAGCCAATACCTGCCAGCAGGAAAATTGTTGAGTACATATGAGACTTCAGAGGGAATCAGGTTTGTTTTAATCTGATCTTGAAGTTGACGTGACCCTTGTGACTTTGACAAGATCCACATTGTGATGGTTAAACGGCTGGGCCTTTTAATTTCCAAAATAGTAGTCTTGTAGGATGTTCCTCATCTCCATTGCTAAGTTGCTACCAAAGGTGGTCCAAGGAAGTACAACCAGTGACCTGGCAAGAGTGTGATGGTTACCCAGGGCTCACTGATGTGTGTGGAGAGTGAATGCTAGCATAGTGGCTAACTGCCATTTCGATAGTCAAAATCTTACTGTAAGTGACCAAATGCTGATCAGATTAGATGGATCAAGTAGGATTAATTATTTTGTATTTTGTACAGCATCATTGACACAAGGCATGTCGCTTTTCTTAATTTTAAAAATGTATACATTAATTAATTAGCTTTAAAAGATTTAAAACATGCTGAGTAAAAGATGCAAAGTAACAGAGATCTGCTTTTGAACTGGAAGCATAAGAAACTTGGAGCCGACTGCTGAGCGACGTACAGCCGGCAAATCCAACAGCTTGAAGGCTTCCGACAAAGCTGTCTAAGGAAGATCTAGAAGATTATCCGGGATGACAAAGTATCCAACCTCTAAATCCTAAGTAAAGCTATCTGCCCTTCTGCTGAAAGTGTTATCATAAATCTTCAGCTTAGATGGACCGGACGCCTTGTTCGCATGGCTGACAGTCGAATCCCTACACAGCTTTAATATGGTGAGCTTTTTAAGGGACCGGGGGTAATGGGAAACCTGTGGAATAACCCCGTCCACTCCTGAACTCGCTCGTCTGACCACGAGCACTGGAGAGGCACTGTTCTGAGCGGAATTTCTCTCTTTCAAAAAAATAGGGAGTACAAGCATAACCAAGCCCGACTCAGAAGAACAGATCCCCACGGTGGCGATGATACAGGATACCGATGCCTGGTGTGTCTTGGATCATGTGCCTGAGCTGCTGGCTTCGCTGCTCACTCCCGCGCACATCACCCTTCCTTTCAGTCGTCGTCGGACTCGACGTGGCTTCCTTTTTGATGATGATCATTTCGGTAATCGTTAAAGAAATGTTTGTTATCAGTATCAATACCAATATTTTTTCAGGGCTTGATTTTTTTATGGCACCACAGATTTTGGAATGGTGGCAAAATCAGCAAGTCATGAATGAAAAATATTTGAAATAACCCACTACTGAGTGTGTTTACATCCGTGGGTAAACAGCAGTATCCCGGACGTCTTTAAACTCTGACCTCTGACCCAAGCACACACAACCACTTCCGCGCACTGGAACCAGATATACACCGGAATTATAGTAAGGCACTTTACCTACGGTCTGATCCCACGGAAGAGCTACTGTTACACAAACTGCTGAACCTGTTATTGCTGGCTAGGACAGAAAGATGTCAGAACTCCGTGTATTGTAGCTTGCTGTGTATGGAGCTGTCAGTCAGGTGACCAGTCAGGTGGTGTTACTGTTATAGATGATTGATTTGTATATTTAGGCATTGCCTGAAAACAGAGCTCCCTATAAAATCTTTGTGAACTGAGTTTCTTTGGCATTAAAATGAATCATTATTTTAAAAGTTTAAGCCATATTTTCCGTAAACATCATTAAAAGCACTGGAGAACTCCTTATGTTGGCTAAATATATACTATGCTACTGATAAGAGACGTCTGTGATCAGTTAAATATGTTTCTTTTCTGGTAAAACATTTCCCAGTAGTTAATTTGGTAAGCTGCAGCTGTAGCCGTAGCCTAATGGTTAGAGAAGCAGCTTTGGGACCAAAAGGTCGCTGGTTCGATTCCCGAACCAGCAGGAAGAATGCGTGGCGGTGGGGGAGTGAGCTGCACCTTCCCTTCCTCCACCTTCATGGCTGAAGCGCCCTTGAGCAAGACACCTGAGCAACCCCAACTGCCCCCAATGTGTGTCGCAGCCCACTGCTCCAAGTGTGTGTGTGTGTGTGTGTGTGTGTGTGTGTGTGTGTGTGTGTGTGTGTGTGTGTGCTCACCCTGGATGGGTTTAAATGCAGAGACAATAATTTCCCTTGCGGGATTAATACAGTATAGCAAAATAAGAAATAAGAATTTAACCTAAAACTGGATCAAGGGACACTATAGTTATGAAGTAAAAATTCATTCATTTTCTAAGCCGCTTAATCCTAATTAGGGTCGCGGGGAAGCTGGTGCCCATCTCAGCCAACTCTGGGCTGCCTGCCAGGCCATCGCAGGGCAGAAACACATCAACCCAATGGCCTACTCTTTACAAACAGCAGCAATGGTTCTTTTACGTGCCTCTCACCACAGACAGTGAGAGACATGGCTGGCCTTTGATAACCCAGTTAGCTGCACTGGGGGGACAGCAGTGACAACCCGGTGAAAGTGGGGCTTGAACTACCGACCTTGGGATCAGTAATCCAGCACCCCACCACCGGGCCACCACTGCCACTTTTTTTCATAATTTACTGTACATAATATCACCAAAAGATTCCTTGAATTTGAAGAAATCTCTGTGCACAAGGGACAAGGCTGAAAACCAAGGTGACCTCAGGTGGCCCTGCATTAAACGCAGGCATGGTTCTGTCATGAAAATTACTGCATGGGCTCAGGAACACTTCCAGACATCAGTGAGCCAATCCCAGCTCGCTCTGGGTGAAAGGCAGGGTACACCCTGAACAGCTCACCAGTCCATTACAGGGCCAAGATTATATATTAGCCATTGTAAAATCAATATTAGTATTCTACAAGAATGCTATTTCAACAAATTTATATTTCATTTTATAGTGTAATTACACCATTCCACACAATTAAGTGTTTAATGGCTGTGTTAATTACCTCAATAACAGTGACTGCAGATTGGGGAAATTTCTCATAGTGACTCAGAAAGGGTGGAACGTTCTGCCTTTCATGCACCAAACTGATAGTTCAGTTCGATTCTAAAGCAGGACTGGGATTTGTTTGGGGTAATACGAGCAAATACATTATTATTGCTTTAATAACTGCATTTCTATTTTCGAGGGCATAAGAGCAAATACAATAGGAAAACATGCACTGATAGCAACAGTGTTAGAGAATCTACGATGGCAGAGGAATGTTATGGATATCAGCAGTGATAAGCATGCCTACTGCTAGATGATGATATCAGTAAAAATCCATTAGCATTTTCAGAGCCGGTTCATTTCCCTCTCCAGAGGACCAAATGATATTTCTTTCATTTGTATGCCGTTTTTGTCCGTGACCTCACCAGATGAACTGGCCATCAGATTACAACATTTTTGATTAATATATCAATCCATGCAGGTTTTATTCCATTTCTCGGATGACGTTTCATGATTTTTATAGTAATTTCCCGCAGTTAGTTTCCTGTTATCATAGCAGGGACTTTTAACTGCCCAGGCCATACTAAAGGTTTTGCCATGTCTCTGCCATGGTGTGAAAACCACTTTCATTACCCCAAACACAAGGGTGTCCTTTCTGAGCTGAGAGCTTTATTTATTTTCTATCTTCTAGGACGGAATTGGCTCTCCCTAAAAATAGATTGCATGTTCTCCCCTCGCTTGCATGGGATTCCTCTGGGTACTCTGGTTTCCTCCTGCAGTCCAAAGGCATGCACAGCAGGTTAACTGGCTGTTTCAAACTGCCTCTAGGTGTGGATGTGACGGTGAATGGTTGTGAGTGTTTTGTGGTGGCTGAGATAGGCTCCAGCTTCCCAGTGACCCTAGTAGGATTAAGTCATTTCCAGGATTTGGAAAATGAAAAAGTGGGGGAGTAAAAATACTTAGCCCAACCTGCTTCCACCTTGACCTTGGGGTTAGGGAGGGCAGGTGAAAAAAACGTGTCACATTTACACAAGCATTTCATATTTTCAGGTTCCTTCATTCCTCCAAAGAGATAATGAAGACTACAGAGCAGCATCTTCAGAAGAGTCGCTCCATTTACTGCTGGGCCCCTCAGCAGCTCATAAACACCAGCTTCATCAGAAACACTGTCTAGCAGCCATTGGCGTAAATATCACTGGTGATGCCAGTTCAGTGCACCAGCACCCAGAGGCTGTTGGGAGACCAATGCGGGAGGGTGAATTTTGTTATTGTGGGTGGACCCTCTTTCGCACTGACCATTTCAAGGGCCCAAGAAAAATATTTGCACCAGGAAAAATGACACTTATATTATGCTACTGCTAGCATGTAATAATTAGTATTTATCCCAGGGTTAGCAGACACAGTTATGACTGGAATGAGCCAATGTTCACTCAGATGTTAGCTCATTATATTCAGGAGTGGATATTGTTTCCAATATTTATTTCATGCTTATTATGATGTTCATCACATTTATGACAGAGGTTTCCGGGTGAAATAATCTCCTTACATCTTCTTATCCTCTGTGCTTTGTGTTTATCAGGTGGCACTGTGGTGCGGGGGTTATCACTGTGGCCACAGAGCGAGAAGGATCTAGGTTTGAACCTCGTAACTAACTGGGGCATTTCAGTGCAGTTTGTACATACTCCTTGTCTAACTCTAATTTACCCGGAGGTGTGAGTATGAATGGTGGCCCATCTCTGTGTTATAACGGCAACCTCTTCAAGGTGTACCACACATCTCACCCCACCAGCTGGGATTGCTCCTGCTCAACCTTGACCCTGATGGGTAAGCAGTGCAGATAACGGATGGATACATGCATGGACAGATGTGTTATAATCGAATTGGTGTACGGTGGCTGATTCTGCATCTTTTATCTTTTAAGCACAGTGTTAAATTGATGGCTTCAGTCCCTTTTGACGATTGGAAGTTCTGAGGGAAGTGTTTCCGGATCGGGTGTCTCGTCGTGTGGTGATGTCGGGTGGCGGCCCGTTCCCCTGACCCCGCCCCTTGTGATTTTCTTCTGTGGTGCTACCTTAAATCACGAGTGTATCCTCATCCACCCCAAACTCTTGATGCCTTTAAGGTTGTTATTCTGCAGGAGATCGCCGCTGTCCCACCCGACACGACCCGTCGTGCCACGGCAGCCTTCAGAAATCACCTCCGAGAGTGTATAGATAATAACAGCCACCATTTGGAGGATTTTAATCTTTAAATCATGATAAATAAGAACTGCACTGGAATGAAGTCATAATTTTATTCTCTTTAAAGATTTTTTTTCATTCACCTTTGAAATGTGGGAGGTTTTATTGAGTTACCCTGTATTTAAACTAAATCAACACTGGGAATAGGGGAGTATTGATGATGATTGACAGTAAGATATTTTATTCTGTTTAGTGCTGGGGTTCTGCAGAAAACGGTTAGACGCTTCTTCCTTATCAATGGTGTGTATAGTAAAATACGCACCATTGATAAGGAAGAAGCGTCTAACCGTTGAGCTGCTTTTGGAACGCCAAGACAGCGTCCTTCCCACCGTCCCTCCGTGCTCCGTCGAAATGCGCATGCGTATGTGATGTCAGACATAGCAACACGTTTAACATAAGTACGTATACCTCATACAAGTTTGAAACGAACGAAGGAAAAACATTTATTAAAAATGGAGACGAGGTGCTAAATACAAACAACCAGAATAAAATGTGAAGATTTTTAATGATTAAAGCGTCTCCACTCAGTGATGTGACGTCATCGTTAATGAGGTGAAATAAATAAAGAAGTGATGATATTGTTGTGTTATTGAAATGTTTTCTAAAGCTACGGGTTCTAAATGGTGTCCTTTACATGTCGAGACTAAGATTGTGTGTTCGGTTCCCTCATTTTTATTCCTTTCTATAAACAAGTTATTAAAATGAATTCATCTCGATAAACGTAGGATACCAAAAACTTGTCATTACGGAAAGTCAAATAGGAGCTCCGTGTTTAGGCAGATTTTTAAAAAGCGGTCCTGTTCTGTTCTTGTTTGAGCATATTATTTAGTTGGAGTGTATGAGAATTTGGCTCTGACCCAATCCAATGGGCTTCCTATATCAGGAGAACGCCTCTCGCTTGAGTGCGCTGTCTGTGTGTCTGTCTGCCTGGAGTTAATGCCAAGCTCCAGTGCTTTTACAGTGTGTACAGGTTTAGACTGGAGCAGAAATGATTATCTACGATACTGAAAGAAATGATTTAAAATCTAAACTTAAGAAGACCTGTGTACACCTCAAATTCTACAACAGCATAGTGCACATGAGAGAGAGAGAGAGAGAGAGAGAGAGACAGACAGACAGAGATAGATACAGAGAGAGACAGAAACAGAGTGTGTGTGTGTGTGTGTGAGAGAGAGAGAGAGATACAGAGAGAGAGAGGGAAAGAGCGAGAGAGAGGGAGAAAGAGAGAGAGAAAGGGAGAGGGAGAAAGATAGAGATACAGAGAGAGGGGGGGGGAGAGAGAGAGAGAGAGATACAGAGAGAGAGAGAGAGAGAGAGAGAGAGATACACAGAGAGAGAGAGATACAGTGAGAGATACAGCGAGAGAGAAACAGAGAGAGAGAGAGAGAGGGAGAAAGAGAGAGAGTTACAGGGAGAGAGAGAGAGAGAGATACAGGGAGAGAGACAGAGAGAGAGAAA
>JBCNYH010000015.1:20666619-20681222 GCA_039654325.1 Tandanus tandanus
TGTGTGTGTGTGTGTGTGTGTGTGTGTGTGTGTGTGTGTGTGTGTGTGTGTGTGTGTTGGCCCTGCAATGATCTGGCAAACTGTTCAGGGTGTACCCCACCTTCTCCCAGTGTCGGCTGAGATAGGCTTCAGCCTCCTCGCGACCCTAGTTGGAGTAAGCAGTTCAGAAAATGACCGAGTGACGAGTAATTACAGTCTGTTCAGAATAATCTTTAGTGCCATTTGGATAATAAACAGATGGATGAACCAGGAGGAGCTCACATGAGAGATGAGAGCAAATTCCGTCCATGTGTCAGCACACCTGCTGTCACATCTGCAAATGTTTGCCCCTCTCCCTGCACGTATAATAACCACCTTCCCCTTCCTGATAACCCATATTTATTAGAACATAAACAAACCCTCCTTTTAAGAGACGCCTCTGTTAAACTGCTTTAGGGGATGGGACTAAAGCTTTCATCATGCAGCAGCTAACCCCAGTGAGAGCATTAACATTTACACTGAGACATGGGCCTAGGGCTGAGGGAATTTCATAATAATAATACTTATAACAGAGCCTGGGGTTATACTTGTGAGACTTTTCTACCTGGAGCGTTCTGTGGAGGATAATATCCTGGAGGCCTCTGTAAGTTAAGGCTGAAACAGATGAATAAACTTCTTACCAAGAATGAATGGCATGAAGTGCTAACTGCCCACTTCAGCACACATACGCTTACAGATGGCCATAATTCGTTAATGTCACTCTGGTTGACGTAGCACAGTAAAAATCTCCCTCACACCTAGTGAACAAGGCCAGTTCAGCTCTCTGGGACCCCTGGCTATGGATGACTATAGCGTTGCCCGTAGTCAAACTCACAATTGTAGGGCATAAGATACAGTCCATGTTTTCTGTTGTAATATTTTATTGTGTTACTGTCTCATGGTAGTGATGAACCAGTGAAGCTTAGAATCCAACTGAATCGGAAGAAGGCGCTTTAGTTGAAGCTTTTTGTAACACCATGTTTGCTTGCAGCCCCTAGTGGTAAAAATGATTACATTAAATATAGTGGAGACCAAAACAAATGGTATGTCTTTGTTACTGTTCACATATGTGTGACTGATTCTGAATAAAGTGTGTAACGTTAATTATTAACAGTGTGTATTAACAGATTAAAAACAATATATTTTGCTTTTGTGACTGACGAATCAAAATTCTTGTGTGACAGTAGGACATGGGGAGTTTAAAGATTTTTATTCTAAAGTTTTTGTTCAACAGTCTCAGGGACTAATCTGTCCTTTTCTCATTAACAATCTCCCCTGCCTTTGAAAAAATAATGCTCTACATGAAAGAGAGGAGGCTGGAATATATAATTTCAAGATTTAGGGTATGCCCAAAGTCAAGGCTCCTTATAGCTATCTCTGTTAATAGGTGGCTGAGGCTGGTGTTATAAGAGTAGCGCAGCTTATTTACGGGGGAAATAAATAAATACATTTTTATCTCAGCCAACTCTGGGTGAAGGCGGGGTACACCCTTGACAGCTTGCCAGACCATCGCATGGACAACACACACAACCATTCACACTCACACCTAGGGGTGATTTGAAACAGCCAAATAACCTACTGTGGGTTTTTAGACTGTGGGAGGAAACCGGAATACCAGGAGGAAACCCACACAAGCACAGGGAGAACATGCAAACTCCACATAGAAACACCTGGGACTGGGAATTTAACCCAGGACTTTATTGCTGTGAGGCAGACGTGCAAACCACTGCGCCACCATGCCGCCCGGCTTTTAAATTTTGGCTTTTAAACCAAACTATAGTTAGGAGAGTACTCTTCCTAGGTTGTTCTATTAACATTAGTAGAACCACTGTGAATCTAACGCCCTCAACATTATGCACATGTAAATGACACATAGTGGTTTAAACCGGATTTAACTGCTTCTGAACCACTGGCAACACAGTCATGTGATTGGGTACAGAATGAAGCTTTGGCTGTCGCTCCGTCACATGACTTTGGAACTTGAGTACAAGATTTTTGAACCGCTGCTTTTGGAACCGCTGCTTCTTCGTTCCAGATCTCCGGTTTTTCCGTTACATCACAAGCTCATGGTTATGAATGCCATGCCTAAGCATTAAGAGCATATTTGATTCACTTCATATGTACTATGAGGTTATCTAAAGGTGTACAATTTTATTAAAGGATTTTGCTAGTCTTTCTGTGACATGGATATTTAATATGTAGTTAGACAAACATGCTATGGGTAGTAATGTTCCTCTGTACTTTTAGGGTCATTAAATGAAACCAGTGTTTCTTTGATTTATACCTTCAGCAAAAGCCATTAGGAAAAACTGCAGTACAACTAATATAGCAATGCAATATACCCGGTGAATTCCTGTGCTTGCTTGTTTCTGACCTGAAAAAACCTAGTGTGTGTGTGTGTGTGTGTGTGTGTGTGTGTGTGTGTGTGTGTGTGTGTGTGCACGCGCAAAATACATTTGTCAAGCCAGGACAAAGTAGTCAACAGAAAAATAATGTCTCCTGGCAGTGAACAGTCATTACCTCTAGCGTTGAAATCCATCAGTTTGAGATGGTGAGGCAGAGTGAGGCAGAGTGTAGATGTGTGGGGCCTTTGAGAGGAAAAGGACAGTTAGAAACTGAACAAGCAGGCTTCAGTAACTAGGCAACTGACCGATTAAATTTCAGAGAGCCAGGAGATGTCAGAAGCAGAATGACAAGAAAGGGGTGGCCAGAGTCAGCCTAGAGGGAGTCAGTCTAGAGGGAGTCAGCCTAAAGGTATTCAGACTAAAGGCTTTGTGTGCGTGCGTGCGCGCGTGCGTGTGTGTGTGTTTTATTTCCGACTTTTGGAATCCCAAGTCCATAAAAGTTGTGACACTGTATAAAATGTAAATAAAACAGAATGCACTGATTGGCATGAACCCATATTTTTTTTTTACAACAGAACATAGAAAACATATCAAATGTTGAACCTGAGACACTTTTATATTTCATGAGAAATGTTTCCTTGCTTTGTGTTTGAAGGTGGCAACACGTCTTTCAAAAGTTGGGTCGGGGCAACATAAGGTGTTACTAAAAATTAAACATCTGGAGGAACATTTTATAACTCATTTGGTTAATTGGCAACAGTTCAGTAACATGACTGGGTATAAAAAGATAAACAGAGGTTCACTAATCTCTGTTCACTAATTTACAAATTGTTCAACAATTTCAGCATAATATTTCTCAACATAAAAATGCGAAGACTTTAAAAATTCTCATAATTTACAGAACATAATATCGTCAAAAGATTCTGAGAATCTGGAGAAATCTCTGTGCATAAGGGACAAGGCCAAAAATCAATATTGGATGCTTGTGATCTTTAGGCCCTCAGGTGGCACCGCATTAAAAACAGGCATGATTTGGTCATGGAGTCCACTTAAAAAATAAGTGTTTATGAGAATTACATATCATTGCATTGTGTTTTTATCTTCATAAAGAGGGGATTTGCATTTACAGGGAGTCCCTGTGTTTTTGGAATTGGAGTTGTGGTATACGATTACTCACTTAAGAACCAAAAAAAGCATTTCCTTAAATTGGTCATATCCCGTCTGTGCATTCATCTATCCATTATCTACACCGCTTGACCTTTAGGGTTGCAGGGAAAGCAAAAAGGTACAATCTCTGACACTTGCATTCAGACCATTGGAGAGTTAACAATTATGCACTGAAGGCTTGGTGGATGTTGCTGAATGGTGTCCGACATTTCTTACGCCTGCAAATTCGTACCCCTTCAAACTCATACTCCTTAATTATATTATATATAAAATATCATCAAGCAACATGTTTCTTCAAATGCGTTATTTACAATATTTAGAACATTATATACATGAGGCACGGTGGTGCAATGGTTAGCATGTCTGGCTCACAGCAACAAGGCCTTGGCTCAGGTGTTTCTGTGTGGAGTTTGCATGTTCTCCCTGTGCTTGCCTGGGTTTCCTCCAGGTACTCCAGTTTCCTCCCACAGTCCAAAGACATGCACAGTAGGCTAACTGGCCGTTCCAAATTGCCCCTAGGTGTGAGTGTGAGTGTGAATGTTTGTATGTGTGTTGGCCCTGCAATGACCTGGTGAGCTGTTCAGGGTGTACCCCGCCTTCACCCAGAGCCTCCCCGTGACCCTAATTAGGATTAAGCGACTTAGAAAATGAATGAATGAATGAATAATATACATGATATGATGCTTACATATAAACACACACATAAGCAATAGCCTACTGACTTTAATGCACTTGGTTGGTTTGTAGTTCTGTGAAGACTTGCGGAGGAGTTGGGATGTGGTCAGTGGGTCGGAGCTTTAGTCATTCCAAGCTCTGGAAACAAGATATTTATAGTTTATATTTACATATTTTAACCATTACAGATACTGGTCAGGTGAGCTCTAAGCTTGGAGCTGAGTTAATAAGTGTTACAGAATGTTAAACATACTCATCCAAAGTTAGTACCTACCTTACGGACACGTGAGAAAACTCACTAGGTGTGTTTGTGCAATAATAAGGTTTTAGTATGTACTACAAATAAATACAAAAAAAACTAACTAAACTTAATTGCCATTTTAAAGTGTGATAGTGATGACACTGCCTGCTCGAGTGCCGAAGACAAAGTGTGAGTGTCTGTCATTTTGATTCAAGTATAATTCACATAATTCTGACCCACCATTCGTCCTCTCTAAAAAAAGGCATGTTTGCATAACTTTAGCACAACTTTGTGCACCTTTATACAGCAGTCTGTCTAGTGTTCATTAAATTTATGTCATTAAATTGTCAGATTTTCTGAGAGGAGGATTGTGGGTCAGTCAGAAGGTGGCATCAGCCAGCGACAAATAGCCCACAATGTGAATATTCCTCTGTCAACAGTAAAAAGTTTAACAGTGAAGGTAAGACCACCACGGATCCACGCCCAGGTCGACCCGGACCATCAGAAAGATGCCTTCACTCTGTGAAGAGAGCAGAGGAGAAAAATCCTTGTTCCAAGGCCGCAGACATTGCAGAAGACGTCCAAACCAGCTCAGAAACGTTACGTGCTGTCTTCAACAAATGGGCTGTTACGGCCGAGCAGCAAGACGCAAACCTCTTCTTCCACCAGCAAATATTCATTCTGAAATTTTAGGTGTCTATTTACTTCTGTCCGGTCTCTGTATAATCTGTATACTAATTTAGAATTGCTAGTTTATGTAATGTGCACGTCTTTGTTTATGGGAGGAAGCAGAGCACTTGGAGGAAACCCACACATGCAAATTCCATTTATAAGGGTTGGCTCCCCAAACCTTCTTGCTGTGACACTGTGAACATGATTACATTGCCATGTATATGGATCATGTGTTGAAAGTTTTTTCAAAGAGTATATTGAATGTTCTTGTGTATATCTGGAAAATAAAAAAATTCTGAAACACATGTTTTATATCTTTTCACATTTGCTTTTCATTTCTTTGGCTCACACTTGCGCTCTTTCCTCAGGTCGTGTGTCTCTGGCAAAAGGAGCATCTCTAGTGGTTGATGACTTGACACTGGAAGATGAAGGCTGGTTTGAGTGTCGAATACTCTTGCTGGACCGAGCCGCTGATGAGTTCAAAAATGGCACATGGACTTTCCTTTCAATCACAGGTATGGTTCTTCACAGTTTGAGTAATTAGTCTAAACTGAATTAGCCCAAACTTATTCCAATGTAAGCAGAGATATCCAATCAAAACTAGATTGGCTCTCACATGTTTTTTTTGAGCATGCAACGAGGCTCTTAATGCAAAAGGAGGATTTTCACCAGTTGCTAATGTAAACACACTATTTTTTTTCAATGTCATGTTCTATATATTGCCAGAATTTTAGGTTACACATTCGTATTTAAAATTTTTTTATGTATCTAGAGATAAATAAGCGCATGTTAATTTGCATCATGAGATACTGTGGGCTTGTAAATGATTTTAAAACAAAGCGATAGGATAGCTTTCCAAACTCTCCTGTAACACTGAAAATATATATATTTATCATCAGGTTGTGTTTAAAAAAGCCACCATCTGGAGTCTGTTCCACTCTCGCAAGAGCGCGAAATCGCAAAAATAGCACGTGTTCCAATAAGGCAAGATAACGGCAAAAATAACAGTATACAGATATTAAACTAACCCATCAGATATAAACTAGTGAACTTTTGGATAAAATGAAACTAGGCACATCTGCACATGCTACATTACATTGACATACATCAGACAAGCGTCTGCTGGTTTACATGAACCTTTGGTATATAGTCAGTGCATTAATGTTCAAAACATTTCCTTGTTTACAGCTCCTCCTACTTGCGTCACGTGCGGCTTTTCGCAGTACAATGTCACCCCCCTGTGTGAGGATTTATTACCCCTTTTTTATGAAGAACATTATAATAACAATGTTATGTTTTAATATGAAAAGACATATACAATGTATGTGAGCTTTTTTAAGTTTGGTACGAGCTGAGTTTTAATGGAAAGAGAAAAACACACAGGCAGGCTGGACAGGGCTCACAGAACACAAGACTTTTCGATCTAAAAGTGAGGCTTTTTAATGATCAATCTGACTAACAGAATGAACAAACAAAAGACATTAATAACCTTGCAAGGGAGCCAAATAATTAGCACCACTGATCACAGATGTGCTCTTTTTCTGTGTCCATATCCAATCTGGAGGTTTCAGTAGGATAACTAAAAAATAAATCACATATCAGCACGAAACTTGTCTCAAAAACATGAAACATTAATGTGTCAGTATACTCAAAAGACAAAAAGACTTTGATTCCTGGCTTCTGGTGTCATTTATTAAAAACGTTATTTTCGGTTGTTATATCCAGCTACATATTTGTATACATAGCAAGTAGTAATTAAAAGTAATAATAGCTGTGAAAACATGCAAGTGAACCTGTTTAACTTCCAACATAATCACACTTTTAAAAAATAGATTAAAGAATTTAGTAGAAATCAGCACTCGGTGTTGGCTTTAGCTTGTTGTCTCTCAGAATGCACAATCCCTGTCTGAAATCGCTTATTACAGTCTATATAGTGTATTATACATAGAGATAGCCATTTTGTAGTCATACTCTATTGAGAACTGTGTAGTGCAGTTCATCAAGCTATATATAGAACTGGATTTTTACGATGTGTTCTGAGCACCTGCAACATTAAAGTTGCCCAGTCACCATATTGGTACTCCCTGGTAACTGTTAAACTATGGCTAGCATCGGTAATTGTAAACACTATATCACTGAGTTGTATATAGTACTTGTAAAAAAGTAAAATATAAGTGAATAATTAAAAAATGTAAATCTTATAAGCGGTGTACGGAGGTGCAGCGAACCCGGAAGTCCTGTCTTGTCACATAGCCAAGGTGTGTCACCAAACATGGCATGGAGCTGGGTATGACAGAAAACCATGGCACCACTTGGAGGGCACGCAACCCATTCACATTTGGGAGGGGCCTGGGCCCACAGGCTGGGGCTCTACTGCTGACACTGGAGCTGAAGTCGGTATGAGAGCTCAGACTGGAGTAGAAGTTGAGGCTGAAGCACCTCTGAATACATCAGCAGGCTTAGAAGGAGACATTAACAGGCTCGGAGAGAGGAGCTTCAGCAGACACAGGAGCTTCAGAGGGCTCCAAGACAGGAGGTTCAGCAAGTTCAAGCAGGTTAGCAGACTCAGGCAAACAAGCTAGCTCAGACTGACAGACGGGTTCAGGCAGACAGACAAGCTTAGGCAAATAGGCTGGCACAATCACATAGACTGGCTCAGGCACACAGTCTGGCTCGAGGGTAGAACAGCCAAGTATAGATGTGCTTCCTACTTTGTTCTACAGGTATGTTTTCAGGAAGGCTAGCCACTATGGGAAAGCTATTCACTATGGGAACCCTTTTCACTATGGGAACGCTAGTCACTATGGAGGCATGCTCAGGCTCAGAGACACCGACAGTCTTACACACACAGACAGACTCACACACCCTTAATCACAGACACTCTTAAAGGCACATGCATTCTCACAATCATAAACATACTCCAAATCACAAACACTTTGTTGTCTGTATATAATAAAAGGCCTATTAATATGTGTTACTGGACTACCACTGTTACATCAAGAAAGATTAAAAGTTTCAAACATTTTAAATTGAAAAATATTGAATATATTTGTTCAAATCCAGCCAACAAAAGAAAAACAAATTAATCCTGAATACAGAATTTAAAGTTCATAACTTGTCATTAGTCTTTTGTCTCATCATTACTTCTGGTCTGAATTAAAGATTTATGACATTAAGTACATTTATTACCTCCATAATACACATGAAAGTGATACTTAAAAAATGTGGCTCCATACGGAAATGCTTCTGTGAATGCGCAGCTTGTTTACACCATTAAAAAATAATTTTTATTGGTTTATTAACCACCGAGGATAGATTTTCATCTACATGGGTTTATTTGTCTGTCTTATTGGGGGGAAAAAAAAGATATCTCTGTCCAAAAATTTAAATTTAGATTTGTTATGTATATTTAGGATCTGATCCAGATTGTGCAGCAATTTAAATTTAACATGAACATTGGGAGTAGAGCTGAGCAATAAATAGATTTTATCGATTAATTCGAATTTTTATTTCAGCAACGCAACAACAAGGATCTCGTCTCGTAATCCGTCAGCGTCCCCTTGGTAATTTAGAAATGGTTCGCTGATGCAGAGTGATGTATTACTAATGGTAGTAGCGCAACAAATTTATTTCAGCATCTTAGACACGTGTATCCAAGTATTAGGACTAACTCTACAGCTAATAAAACAAAAAAAAAAGGGGGGGGGGGGGGGTGTCCAGATAATCTCAGCTTCCTTTCACCTTTTCCTTCCTCTGATAAGAAAGGATCATGGATGGAAAGAACTAACAGATGCGGTGGTGTTGTATGTCATTAAAGATTTGATGGTCGTTTACACTGGGCGAAAAATCAAGTTCATTCAGATGTGAATCTAAAGTGATCCAGATATGAATTTTCTATTCAAAAGTATTTTATTGAAGTAGCCCCATTCACCGAATGGGGCTACTTCAATAAATACACGAATGAAGTACCACATTCACCGACGACCACATTCGCTGAGTACTACATTCACCGAGTACCACATTCGCTGAGTACTACATTCACCGAGTACCACATTCGCTGAGTGCTATATTCACCAAGTACCACACTTACCGAGTACCACATTCACTGAGTACTACATTCGCTGAGTACCACCTTCACCAAGTACTACATTCACCAAGTACCACATTCACCAGGTACCACATTCGCCGAATACCACAACCACTGAGTACTACGTTTACTGAGTACCCCCACATACCACATTCAACAAATACTACTTTCACCAAGTACCACATTCACCGAGTACTACTTTCACCAAGTACCACATTCACCGAGTACTACATTCACCAAGTACCACATTCACAGATTACCATGCTATATATTATATCATTTATGGAAGAAAGGATAAATTTATTACCATTCTATCAAAATATTATATTTTTACAAAACTTTAGTATCTTCTGTTTATTTTTTTCTCCAGGTTGCAACCCAGACTTTATTATAGAACAGATATGAAAATATTGGAATAGGAGAGAAATCCTTGGTGAATTCTTTAGAGTTTTGTTCTTTTTCTGAATTTGTGGTATTTTAAAAGTGAATTTCTTTAAATTATTCCCAGCTGTATGAAAGGTTCCTGAGCTCAGAGACATGTTCTAAATAAAAGAAGAAATAACTAAAGTTAATCAAGCAACTAATATTATCTCATATTTCAATTTTCAGGAAGTGAAGGGAGAGAACTCAGAACAGAGTTTAGTGTTGATATAATAATAGAAAAATGATCTCCATCCCTTGTGGTAGATATATTTATTATGAGATGTTTCACTGAAACTCTGTGGAGTGAAAACTAAACTAATGACTGATATTCGGATTTAAACTATTGTAAAGGGGCCTGCTATTGACACAAGCCCCTCAATTTTTTGACAAACGTTTAGTGAAGCTAACATTCCGTGCTGTTTCATGATTTTTACTGTCTCAGTTGGATTGTTCCCCCGGTGCTCATGACACTTTTTAGATCACATCTGAATAATCAGGTCTGACCAAATATTGTCTCATTCCTCTTTAATCAGATTACTATAACACGCATTAGTAATCTAAATGTGAGAGGTGTTATCAAACTATTTGTGGCATTTGGGAAATTTTCTTTTCTTGTTTTGTGCTTAATGGGTTCAATCATGCTTTACTGATTATGGCAATTACTTAATAATATGGCAATGGCCCACAGGGAAAAGGCAGATGCTATTAAATATTTTATTTGATGTGTATGGGATCAGATAAATATTGCAGGTGTGTTTGAATGTACAGTATAGCTTGTGTAAAACAGTTCCTCATTATCTAAGTGCTGTATTAATTTTTTCCCTTTTCATCTCCACTTGTAGCTCCTCCAGTGGTTATAAAGATACCACCTTCTTTTGTGGAGGTTCTTTTGGGAGAACCACTCACCCTTAGCTGTAGTGCACTCGGCAACCCCAAACCAAACATCAGCTGGAGAAAAGAGAACAGCACTGTGGAGGAAGAAAAGAACATTCAGGTAAAGATCTAAAGATTGCTTAAAAGAGAAGCTTGCAAAACATGATTTGAAGAGTTTGAGTTGAAAAACAGATAAGTGTCATTGTTTTAATTATGAGAAAAACTATTTTTTAAGTAGCTTTACAAAAAAAAAACCTCCCAACTTTTTCCAGTAGCTTTCAAAAACTTTTTAAAGCTTCAAAATAAAGCTACAGAAAAAGTCGTTTTTCTCATAATTAAAACAATGGCACTTATCTGTTTTTGAACTCAAACTCTTCACTTGCTGCTGATGATATATTTTTATTAGTGTAAACCCATAATTTTGATTGGGGGCCATATACTCGCTTCCCTGTCACTTAACCTATCACCGGCCAGTCATGAGCAAGGGTGGAATTTAGCGAAACTGAGCTACTGACCAACAGAACTATAGCCCTCCTTCATATTTACTGGTTAGGAACACAATATCTTCTTTGCCTGTTGGATTTGTCAGGTCACCAGCAGGATGACTTGCTAGCTAATTTCACTCGCCCTACAGATTTTCGACTTGCACGGACCAGTGGACTAGTGTTAATTTCCACCCCTGCATGGTCGTCTGTGAGAACATGCATACAAGGAGCAGATAGCGCTTTCCTTCCAAATGTGTTATGCTGCCCCTGAATATGCACAGCAACTCGAAAAGATGTGACTGGCTGGCACCACTGCATCACGTGTCCCGGAGGAGGCATGTGATTTCCCTCGCCCATCCCTGATTGGTGATGGTTGCGTGATTGGGAGGAAATACTTGATGTGTGGAAATTGGCTACAATTAAATTAGGGGAGAAAACTCGGAGGGGAAAAAAAACCCAAAAAAACCTAGAAGAGTAAGAAAAAATGAGTCCTCCACAAGTTGTCAAGATGTAAGACACACCCAGGTATAGGCCGCATATCCACCAGGCACTCTATTGGTGCAGGATTTCTAGAATGTTGGTGTAAATAAATGAAATCTGTCTATAATTGATCCTGAAATATGTATGTGACAGGCCTCTATTAATGTTTGACATTCTTGTTCCCATCAGGTTATCAATGGAAACTTATCTCTGGTCAAGGTTACCAGGGAAACAGCAGGAACGTATGAGTGTCACATATCCAACTCTGAGGGAAACTTGACTCACATTACCCAGCTACAGGTTAAAGGTCAGTGACGCTGATTCATTCATGTGAGAGAACAAAGCAAGAGGTACTAGTGGGCACAGTGGGGCTTTACCAGGTTAGTTTGAGACTAAAGGCAATAAATTTTAACTTGGAGAAGCAAGTGTCCTGGACCAGGGTTCCTGACCCAAATGAAAAACTAGACAATCCCTTCACCTTAAGTTTTTCTTGGTGTTTTATACACATTAGGTAACATTGTGTTCGATCTCTGAACCATAATACACATTTTGCAAATCTATATATTTGAAGCATAAATAAACCTTTCAAAGTGAAATCTTTGCATTACAGTGCCATAAATACTTATATTAAAGTGTGTACTACATCAGTGCATGTTTCTACATGCCACTCTAATCAGTTGTGTATGGTTGGATATCGAGAGTGCCTACCTCCCTCCCACAAATTAAAAAATTGAGGCAACCCAGTCAGTTTGTTTTGGACCGCAAAGATTAGTAAACACGTGATCCAATAAGCTATTTAGATTTGGCTTCTCTTCTTATGTAGAATTTAGTGCTGATGAGAATTAGACCTTCTCTGTTTGAATATCTTCACCCAAGACTGAATCCATGTCCAAATACTCGGTCTGTACTAATGTCAGCTTAGTATGTAGCATTGCCCCTCCTCTCTAGTAGGTTGGGCCATTCTTTTTTTATTCCTTGTTTGGTGGATTTCTGTTATATAAACCCAAGACAGGGAAATAAAAATCATTTTAAGAATTTTATTTTTTCTTTACCAACACAACAGAACAAGAATACAAGAAAGTATATAATATAAATATTTTTATTTTGTCCTTTCTTGTATTCTTAAAGAAGCCTGTACTAGTGCTTCGATTTAAGCATTTAATCATTTGACTACAATAGTCTGTCACCGGACAGTCATGGCCCGGTGGTAGCTTTGACTGCCAAAGTCTCCGGGCAGTGGTGGCCCGGTGGTAGGGTGCTGGCTTACTGATCCCAAGGTTGGGGGTTCAAGCCCCACTATCACCAAGGTGAGAGGCATGTAAAAGAACCATTGCTGTCATTCGTAAAGAGTAGGCCACTGGGTTGCTGTCAGTGTGTTTCTGCCCTGCGATGGCCTGGCTAGCTGTCCAGTGTACCTCGCTCAGAGTCGGCTGAGATGGGTTCCAGCCTCCCCAGTGACCCTAATTAGGATTGAGCGGTTCAGAAAATGAATGTATGTCCTGTCCTAAACTGATGGCGTACATGTAGTACTTTTCATACTCTGTATATTCTGTAGAAACTCCTGCTTTAAACAGACCAGTGACATACTGTCACAACGTTTTCCATAACATTCTAAAAGGAGGTTGCTCTAAAAATACTTTCATACACCTACCATTTTCACCTCGCCTCTGAAGGTGAGATTAAAAGTGACTGGACCCCCAGGTAGCTTTTGATGCTGCTGCCATCAGATTCATGATGGAGAATGTCTGCATGTAAAATCAAATCAAGACTTTCAAAAATCAAAACACATAAAAAAAAACAACAACAAAGAAACAGAAAGACACGAAAAGAAAGACGCTTTTCTCAATTTAACTTTTTTTTTTAGAAATCACGAATATTAACATTGGCGGATCCGCGAAACAAGGAATAAATAAAGAATGGCATAAGTATGTGAGTGACTATTAGGCACCAAACTTGAAGATCTTTCCCTCTGATCTCACCGCCATCTTTCCTGTCCCTTGAGCTGGATGTTTGTAGAATAAGGTTTCAAATGACACACACACACACACACACACACACACACACACACACACACACATATATGTTTTTGTTTATTAGCCATACTTTTACCTCAATATACTTGTTGGAATGATTTTTTTGGTTCTCGTTGCCTGCAATAGCATTGTTCAATACATTTTCACCAAAAATTATAGAGATGTCATTTTTTACTTCTTTTTATTAGGAGCCCTTTTAAACAAAAGTGGAGTTAAACCACTCTGCCCCAGTCAGAGACCACATGAATGCAGTTTACAAAAAAAAAGGTCATGCAGAATTAATGACTATTTATTTGTCTATTTCCAAAGTTGTAATTGTACTGTCATTTTTCCAAGCTTATTTAAGAAAGAGATCTGTAGTATCACTGATTTAAAATACAGAAAATATATTTTTTAAATATCTTCTGTATTTAATATATTTCATAATGGCAGCACCATTTATTTGGATTTAAATAAGCAAATGTATAAGAGCTTTTAACTGAATACTATTGATTAATACGGTTCAGCTAGAAACGTTATTTTTTTTATTCCTAACTGCTGTAGCATCTCACGTCTTAAAGAATCAAATCAGAAGAGGTATCCCACGATCATGAAAAAGTTACAATGGGTCAAATTATTGTCCTTCATTAGTTGCAGTTGTGGGTCCTAAACTATGGAACACTGTACCTGCTGCAATGACAAACACTGGAACACTGACCGCCTTTAAAGCAGAGACCAAAACTCTTTAGTAACATTTAAGTATATTATTATTACTACTATTATCATTGTCATTATTGTTATTATTATTATTAATATTATTAATATTATTATTATTATTGCCATTATTGTTATTATTATTAATATTATTATTACTTTTATTATTATTAATATTACTTTTATTATTATTATTATTATTCCATCATGTAACTTTTAACCTATATATTATAACTCTTACCTGTTTTAAATCAATGAATAAATAATTTATACACACACATATATATATGTAAGAGTGCTGAGACTGGTTTAAACACTCCCTGTTTGTTGTTTGTTTATTCATTCATTTTCTGAACCGCTTAATCCTAATTAGGGTCGTGGGGAGGCTGGCGCCCATCTCAGCCGACTCTG
>JBCNYH010000015.1:20702755-20716728 GCA_039654325.1 Tandanus tandanus
CCCCCAGGCTCTTCCTCTTTCACAGAGGGCGTGTTGGTGGGATTGAGGAGGTCCTCGAAGTATTCCTTCCACCTCCCAATAACATCCCCAGTCAAGGTGAGCAGCTCCCCACTTCCACTGTAAACAGTGTTTGTGGAGTACTGCTTCCCCGCTCTGAGGCATTGGATAGTGGTCCAGAACCTTTTCGAGGCCGTCCAATAGTCTTTTTCCAGGCCCTCACCGAACTCCTCCCACACCTGGGATGTTGCATCGGCGACAGCCCGGGCTGCAGCACTTTTGGCCTGTCAGTACCCGTCCGCTGCCTCGGGAGTTCCACAGGCCAAAAGTACCTGATAGGCCTCCTTCTTCAGCTTGATAGCCGCCCTCACCGCAGGTGTCCACCACCTGGTTCATGGGTTGCCCCCACGACAGGCACCGATGACCTTCTGGCCACAGTTCCGGGGCTGCCACCTCAATACTGGAGACAATATTAATTCATTCATTCATTATTTAGTTTCAATATTTGTTTGAGTTCTCTGTTTTAGGTCATATTTATGCATAAATGTAGAAAATATATGCATAAATGTAGAAAATTCTAAATTCACAAATTTCAAGCTTTAAGTATTAACATTTTTGAGGGTTTTTTATTCCATTTGTTTCATAATTATTGTTCTCTGTGATATTATATAAACAGTTTTTTCCATTTCCCACCTCCTTTCTGTTTTAGTTATCTCTACAGTTTTCCAGAGGACCCGATCTGCACAGTAAGTTTCCCTCAGTACTATGAATGTCCTCATTTTTCCAACATACCCTCATAGGGATTTTTGGAACAGTAAAATAATATATTACAGTATTATAATATTTATATTCTGACATGTATACTGCATTGCTGCTAATGTTTTACACAAACCTGCGTACTGACTGTACTGCCATTAAAAAATCAAACCCGTACACATATAAAGATTTTGGTTTCCCAAAATTCCACATAAAATACTGTCTGGTCAAAAATAACAAAAACAATGCAGTACTCTCATAGCTTGAATAATGCATACAGTTTAAGATCATATTCAATTTTAAAGAAAATAATACTGATCTCTGTACTTTAGATGATTTCAGAGATCAATGTTTGGTGGATTAATCCTGACATTTTTATGACAGTGTCTTGGCATGCTTTCTTTCACATTGCCCTTTAGTGACCTAATGCCACTCCGGGCATAAAAATTCAATCAGCTCATCTTTGCTTGCCAATTCATATTCTTTTTGCAGGTCACTTGATGTAACCTTGTTGTAATATATGTGCTGCTTGTTCTATATTTGCTACTTCTTATGAACTGCTGTCTTTGAAAATGCATCACTATGTATGGCAGCCATTTCATTTCAGTGTCTGTAGAGGAACTTCAACACAAAAACGCCTTCATTTTACTTGATGAGGTCCTAAGTAGGAGATCACATGAACAAAATCTTTTTTATTTAATTAGAAAAGGTATAAAAATCATTGCTGTGGACATCACTGTTATCTTGCAGTTGGATCAGAAGAATACGGCTTGAAAAATTAGTAATCATATTAACAGCTACGGATACAGTAAAGTACAACAACATCCAAGTTCACATATTCCTCAATATTGTATAGCCTGGTATTCAATAGAACTGTAGAAGTGAATAGTATTTTATCTTATTTACGTTCTTAATGCAAAGTACGATGATAAATTATAATAATAATAATTAAGTGAATATTAAGACAGAAAAACTAAACTTTTAATTATAATAACAAGAAGAAAAAGTATAAAGAAGAAGAAATGAATAATAAGACAGAAAAGTTCAGTTTTAAATATTATAATAAGAAAAAAAATCAACCTTTTCAAAAATTAATCCTAGTCATTAATCTGATGAACATAAGTGTTACTTTACTGATTTAGTCACCAACATTTGATTAGAAAAATTATATTTTTAGCGAGAGCTAAAATTAGCAAGAGCAGTAAAGTTTTAGCGATTTACGAAGAGCAATAAAGTCAGGTGTATACGTTGTCAGGGCAACACGCAAACAGAGGTGCAGGTGCTGAGGAGTGAGGGATGTGCAATTCATGTGTGAGAATGACGAGCACCGGCCGCCAGTTGAATAGCCCAGCTTTAAGCATTTTATAGTTATATACCATAACTATAACTAAACTTTTACTAAATTTATTGTCCTGTTTTTTTTTCTCGATACAGAGCTAACTTGCCTGATAGTCCCAACAGCATACTGAAGATGAAGCTATGCCCTCCACTTAACTTTTTCCCCAATTCCTCTTCTTCTAACTGTTCAGATCGCTCATCCTTTGACAAGGGTAGTCGTAGTGAGTATCAAGATCAGAAGAAGCAACTTCTCCCCTCATCATCTCCACCACCATGCTACACTCTCTTTGAGAGCCACCTTGGTGGTTCCCCCTCCTCATTGCCGGCCATTGAGTCTATATCCAGAGGGCCTGATGGTCGTTTCATTGATCAGTCATGTTTAAAGGATTCCGTGACAATGCATATTAAAACAAAAAAAGAATTCCCTCAGTCCTCTGGACAAGATAACTATGAAGGGGGCAAGCATAGCTCCTTCCGAGACTCTTCCAAATCCTGTTCACTTAGGACCGAGAAGTGTGTGATAACTTCTCTGCCATCAACATGGCAAGACAGCCACAGCAAAAGTCTAACACTAATGAAAGATCAAAAAGAGCTGAAAAGCTTCATGACCAGCCTCGGAGCAAAAACATGTGAGAAAGAGCAAAGACAGGCTAAGTCAGCAAGTCCTATTAGAAGATGGGCAGGGTTTGGGTTGGAGGAACCCGTTTTGAAACCTCAGGACATTCCTCTAAGGCAAAAAGCTAAGAGACCTAGCAGCCTCACCCAACAAATATCAGAACATCGAAGGGGTTGTTATTTTGGAAATACCAGTAGTCCCATGGAGAGGCTACTCACCTTCACTTCCCCATACACTCAGTGGGACATCAGCCCTGTGACTTCTCCTACCAGCCAGGGCCCTGATTTTAGCATCTCAGAGGGGAACACTTCTCACTGCATGTTCACAGACACACCACACAAAGGTTTGGTCGGTGTAGAAGACTCAGCAGAAGATGATGTCACACAGTCACCAGTTACACAGTGTACTTCCCTCTCAATCCTTTCGAACCAAAAGGCCAGTTCTTCTTGCTGTGGGTCAGCAGACATAAGTAAGGCACAGGCCAAATGCCCAGAGAGACCAATAGACAAGGACTTTTCCAGCACAATGATTTTAACAGAGGATCACTGGATGCATGAAAGGGAAATAAAGACACAAGCAGATGTCTCTTTGTCCACACATCACTCTGCTGAAAGTGGAAAAGAAGCCAGCCTGGATGGACAATTCCCTAAACTCAGCACTAACTTGAACCAAAGCTATACTGGTTGTTCCGTCATTACGTATGATAATAAAAAGAGTAATAGTAAGGTCAAAACTGGAGATAAGCCAAACTCCTCATTTTTTCAGCCTGAAGAAGAGAAGGAGGGCCTCAGGGCACGTTCTCGAAAGAGTGACCAGTGTGTCTTCAGTGTTAGCCCCAGTCATATTTCCCCTCTTCCTCTTTTTGAAAATGAAGTTGAAAGTGATCAGTCTAATTTCTCCATTAGATTATCTGAATCACTGAAAGCCAAGATCATGCCCCAACCTGACAGGATATCTCATTTGCAACCAAGCACTATTTTGGAGTATTTGAGCCTGCCAGGCTTTGTTGAGATGAGTGTAGATGAACCTACTGAGGAGAGTCAAATTGAGGAACCCACTTCGCTCAGCACCAAACAAACATTTGAAACTCTGTTAAAAGGTGAACCTGATGTGGTCCCTAAGAACTGGGAGAACCAAAGTCACACCCACTTAAAGAAGAGTGAAGATCCCCAAAGTGGATTTTTGATGGATCTTAAAATATCCAGAAATCCTGTAGAGAGTTCTGTACCTGAAAATGTAACTAGTCCTAAACCCTCTCTAGTGCTGGCTCAAGGAAATACAAGTATATATCCAGGGTCCACGAATGCAAAATATATTTCAACACATTATTTAACTCAGGAAGGAAGTCCCCAGCCATTTTTCCCTCACAAGAGCCTTGGTTCTGATAAATCCATACACTTGAGCCCAGCGCAGACTCTAGCAAGTACTAAAGTAGTCTATAATATCCCTTATCAAGCTGAGAGAATGGACAAATCTTTATTAGAGAACAGTGAGTGGTGTAAACCACAGAATAAAACAAACCAGATAAGTGCCCGGATCACTCAGGCTCCTGTCCCTTTTATGAAGAAATTGATCAGTGTTGATCCATGTAGGACTCTCTCAGGTATGGGGCAGCCCCGTCCATATCTTAGGAAAACTGTTAGTTTAGGGTCTCAGAAGTGGCCCCATCATCAAAGCTCCGGGATAAATGTGTCTAATAACTGTTGCAAAGATGAGCTTGGGATAAAAGACAAGTCCTACAATTTGAGTTGCACACCTGCAAATCCTTATTTGAGGCCTGGTCTCTATATGCAAGGGACAGGGTGTACCAAATCTAACAGCAGCTATAGCATAGAGAGACCTTGTTACAGTGGGAGGCCATACATGATTTCTTCATCTCTCATGCATGCATATGAACCATCAGTCTTAGATCCACCAAAACTTGTAGAACCTTCTAGACAAGAGTTAGATCCACGTCGGCAAGCCACAGTTTTTCCAGAGACTCTAAGGTGCCCACTGTCTTATCAAGAGACCCTAAGGTCAGTCCAGCATAGATATGTCCCTCATGGTCCCCCCCGAGCCCTTGATGTACCCAGACTAGTTCCAAGGTGGGAACATCCTCATTCTGTGACTGCCAGAAAGAGTTTTCAGCGGCCATTCTTGCCTAGGGGTTACAGTTGGCCTTCACCACACCAAGCAGCTTTTCACTCAGGGGACAGTCGGAGAGAACTGTATGGGGTGGTAGGTCTGGGTGAGGGCAGGGACAGTATAGGTCGAGCCAGTTATGCCAGCCAGAGCAGTGGTAGAGGGAGTGTGGGGACATTTGGGCACCTCCGGCAGTCCCTTTCCATCACTCCTACATTATTGAGCTCTCCTGAGACTACACAGGAGAGTGAGAGGCACAAGAGAGAATCAGACCTGCGACAGCAAAGGTCAAAAAGGTGAATTACCTCTGTAACAACTTTTTTCTTGGTTTTGCATATTGTTTGGAAGTCTTATTTTATGTTTTGCATGTGTCTGTAGTAAGAATCCATCAATAGATGAGAGTTATGAGTTTGATGCTACTGAATGCCGGAGAGGCCTTGGCTTCCTGGAGGCCATGAACATGGAGCAGGCTGGCATGGGGCAAGGGAGGGAGCTGAGGCATGTAAGCCCCCTTAGCAGCACTGGCCTCCAGGAGCTGCATAAGAAAAGTGAGTCCCATCATCTATCTACCCATATACAGTGGATATAAAACATATACATGCCCCTGGTAAAATACAAGAGGACTCACTGGGTGTCTTCAGACCTACATCTACCATTAATAGAAGTACTTGAATTAGCACTTCAGTATTTATCTTTAATCAAAATGTCCTGGCGTCAAAGTATTGACTGATTGGAATACTTAGCCTGTGTCCTAGTGAACCTGTATCAGAATGTATTCACTGGTGCTCACTGATAGTGGCATCAAAGCACTTATGTCACTCTGGGTAAGGGCATCTGTCAAATGCCATAAATGTAAATCATTTCAGATTTTTTTACTTTTAATGTGACCTATGACCTGTATAAATCAACTGGAAAAACAAATAAATCAGTTAGGGGGAAAAATAAAATGCATTAACCTGATTGCATAAATATTCACACCCTTAAACTAATTAAACCGCCTTATGTGTTTATGACAGCTTTCAGTCTCTTTGGTTTTTGGGTAGGAGTCTGTCAACATGGTACATGCTCTTCCTTGCAGAAGCCTTCCAAATCTGTCATATTTTGAGGGCATCTCCTTTGCACAGATCTCTCCTGGTCACCCTGCAGATATTTAAGCTTCAGGTGAAGCCATTCTTTTGTTGTTTTGGTGGTATATTTTTGGGTCGATGTCATTCTGAGAAATTCCTCTTCGTCTTCAGCTTTTAAGCAGTGGAATGAAGGATTTGCACCAAATTTGACTGGCATCTGGAACTCTACATTATTTCCTCCATATTGATTAAAGCCCCTGTCCTAGCTAAATGAAAACAGCCCTAAAGCTGGGATGACCATTTTTCCTCATATGTATGGTGTGGGGGTTTTTTTTGGAAATGTGCAGTGTTGTTTTTGCACCAGACATACTACCATACAGTACCATAATTACCATACATACAGTAATTATGGCCAAAATTTCAACCTTGTTCTCATCAGACCAAAACACATTTTCCTGTGAGTATTTGGTTCACGTTATGTAGGTTTTTGCAAGCTTTAGGTTGGCTTGGATGTTTTTGTAAGAAAAGGCTTCCCAGATATATGACGAATGTGTTAAAAATGTAGAACGCAACCAGTATTTGCCGGATATTCCTGCACCTCCTATATTAATGCTGCAGGCCTCTTGGCAACCTCCTGGCCCAGTTTTCATCTTGCCTTTTCATCAATTTGGTTATACTGTATTAATCCCATAAGGGAAATTTGGCTCTGCATTTAACCCATCCAAAGTGAGCAGACACACACGTAAACAGTGAGCACACACAGTCCACACTGGAAGAAGTGGACAGCCACATTGCAGTGCCCGGAGAGCAGTTGGGGCTTAGGTGCCTTGCTCAAGGGCACTTCAGCCGTGAAGATGGAACAACAGGAGGTGCTGCTCACTCCTCTCTGCCCCAACACATTTTTCCTGCTGGTTCGAACCAGCGACCTTTCAGTCCCAAACCACCTTCTCTAACCCTTAGTGACATGTAATTCTTTGTATTTCGCCATATTTTCTTCTCTGTTGTTGACTGTCTTTACTGTGTTCCATGGTATATGTAATACCTTGGAAAATATTGTATACCATCCTCCAAATTGATACCTTTCAACAATGATGTTCTTTGAATGCTTTGTAAGCTCTCTGTGGCGTGTGGCTTCTGCTGGAAGATGAAAAAAATATTAAGAATTTAATGTCTGGAATATCATATAGGAATAGCTGAACTTTATTCTGGGTGACCAAAAGTCACTTAATTTGATGGCAGGTGTGTATTAACTACTATTTAACATGAGTTCTGAACACAGCCACATCCCCAATTATGAGAGGGTGTGCATAGTTTTTTTATTTTTCCCCCCTAAAAGATTGCAGTTTATTTTTCAGATTATATATCACATTAAAGGTGGGAAAAGGTTAGAATTTTATTTATTTTATCTCTTTATCTAACTTACAAAAACCTGGTATTTTGGCAGGGTGCACAGACTTCTTATATCCACTGTATACTATCCCCATTTCCAGAAAAGTTGGTATTGTTTCCAAAATGTGAGGAAAAAAAGGAAGAAAGAAAAAGAAATCTTGAATTTTTAATACATTAAAAACTTCATTTAACTAATAAAAGTACACAGAAATGTTACGACGATATTAATTGGTTTTGTAAATATAAACAAAGGTAGAAGTTGATGCCTGCAACACACTGCAGTTAGATTTTTTTCATTCTTGTACTCACATGTAAGCGAAATGGACGTAAAATAGGGCAAAAAAATGCGCGGTCTCATCGAAAACCTTCAATATAGATTATCGTTGGGGATGTGTGACCCTGCACTGGCTGTGTGTCATGTATTGTATTGAACCTGCCTTTAAAGTGTAAATAAAACAAATCCAAGTGCTTTCTTTCTTAATGACTTTTTGTGCCTTGTTTCTCTGTATTGTTTTCATGTAACCTTTATTTGATTGTCTCGAGTCCAGTGGGTCCGGTTGGATTAGTTGTGTATTCCAGAATGAGCTGCTCAGCTTTGGCTTATGGGACGGCCGCTATTTCAGCCTGCACTATTGGTTTGAAGCTAAAACACAGGCGTGTGTGTGAGATAGTGCAGGAGCGTGGAAAAGATCTTAGCGCAGATGGAACAGATCTGAGATGCGCGTTCCTCTGTCTGTTGTGAAAAGCAGCTTGTGACCGGAACAACCATTTATATTTAGAAATAATATTATATTTTTATAATACGTGTGTGAGATGGCAAGAAGCATGTTGCGTGTAGGAAATATGCAGTTGTTTTTTTTAAACGAAAGTATGAATAGAAGCGCTCAGAAATCCCACCGTCCGCCTCTGTATAGAAGGGGCATATTCGCGTGACCTGTGCATCATTTTGCGGGATTTTCTTTGTAAAAAAGGGGCAAATTCACATGATGTGTCATCATTTCATGGGTTTTTCTCTGTCAAAAAGGGCGGATTTGCGTGACGTGCAAAAGTCAGTCGCTTGAGCCGTTCAAAAACAAGCAAAAAGAGCCCAAAAGCTTCCGAAGCTGACTCGAGACAAAGCTACTCGAGACACTCTGAATTCGCACCAAATTTTGAGCAGGTCCAAAACTTTTTCCAAGAAAACGGACCATTTACTCCTAATTCGACCGACTACCTCTGAAAATATATTCAATTACCATCGAACTAAAATTCGCTTGTACATTCGGTCGTGATTGCTTACATGTGAGCTAGGCTTAAGACTTCTACTGCTCGAAAGTCGGGGTGGTTATTTTCGTCTTTGGCAAATGATAGAATAAATCCCCCCTTGAGTTTCAGGCTGCATTTCCTAATGCAGCAGCTGGCTGTTAAGTAGGACGTTTCTGAAGTACTTCTGTCACAGTTGCATGATGATTTCTCAGGCAGTGCCATTTGTGGACACACATCCAACACTGGCTATTTACCTTGTCCTTTATGCACTGAAATGTATTTGGATTTGGACACGTATCTCACAAATATTGCTACAAAGGGGTGAGCCATGTCCCATCCTTGCTTGCATAGACTGAGATTTGGGTGGATGCTATTTTTATACCCAATCATGATACAACACCTCCTACCAATTACTTAGGGACTGTGACTGCAGTATTCTGTAAACTTTTCAGTCTTATTTTAACTCCTTAACCTCCTTAACACCTTGCTTTTTGTAGTGTGTGTCATAGCCATAAAATAACTTAATTTTAACGTTGTTTATGCCATTCTTTTTTACTCCTTGTTTCGCTGATCCACCGATGTAATTATTCGCGATTTCTTGAAAAAAATGGGGAAAAATGTCTTTTTTTATTCCCTCCGGACTTACTGAGTACACAATGAATTTTAAAACCGGAACTTTTTTGCGCCGAGCTGGTCCTTTCATCACCCTTTCACCGCAGCTATTGCAACCACATCATGTACATCTGCGCATGTATACTCGCCCGTCAGAAGTGTGGCTTCAGACACCCAGCCGCTGTTCAGAATCCAGCAATCTACACAGTGCTTGCACGTACAAACGTCTAGTGTAGTGATACTATATATAGTACTACATTATATATAGATACTATATACTATATTTCAACATGTAGTTTTCTTGGCTTTTCATGCTTTTGCATGTTTGGATTTGCGGTGTTTCTTGTGCCTCTTGTGTGTAGGTGATATCTTTTCCTATTTCCGTCCATGGAAGACCACAGCTCGGTAGGCTATGAAGTCTCGGTAGAGTATGAAAAGTACTACATGTACACCATCAGCTCAGGACAGACTCCTGTATTCAAATTATTACATCTTTAAATCAAAGCACTAGTTCAGGTTCTTTAAGAATACAAGAAAGAAAAAAAAATATATATATTTATTTACCCTTTTCTTGTGTTCTTGTTCTGTTGTGTTGGCAAAAATAAAATAAAATACCTGTTTTTAAAATGTCTCCTGTCCTGGGTTTACATGATAGAAATCTGCAAAACAAGGAATATAAAATTTTATATTTACAAAATACAATTAATTTTGTCAATAAAAATACCTTTTCTTTGTACTTTTGTCAGTTAAATAAAATTTAGAAAAAAAAATTTTTTTTTCTTATAAATATAACGTTTTTGGAATTGGGGTTAGTTTGTACTAAATATTAGGACAAATGTGGCCTTTGCTTTCCTGTCCACCTGCTCAATCCTTTCTACCTTTTCCTGTTTTCTTTAATACAGGCCCAAACTCCTTCACTGGGTTTTCCTTCGGCCCCCAGCAATCTCAACAACAATATAGTCGTTCACTTAGTGAGGCACGTTTCACTGCCCTAATGCAAGAGTTCCAGAAGTACCGCACAGCCCAGGAATCCTTCTCCCAAGACCCCTACACCCTTCCTGACCTTAACCATGATTCAGAGTCTGCCCTGTTTTGAGAAGCCTTTTAGCATAGAACGCTGCTCTGTAATCACAGACATGCATATTATGAACCTAGTACTTTGTAAATAAGAGTAATGACTGTGATGCTACTGAATGCCAATACGTTGTCATATTCATGTTTTAAATGAAATGCAGGTTGGCTTACTTCTGAATATTTGAATGTTTCTACTGATCATGCCAATTAGATATTGCTTACAAACATGACAACCAAGACTTTCTGTAGCAGTGAATCTTCTATCCTTTCTGTTTCAGGATATAGATTTTGAATTTAGTTATAATAGTGTTCTAAAAATAACTTAAGACAGAAAACTAACTAAACAAAAACTCATTACTATGATATACTGCCCTGCAATGGCCTGGCGAGCTGTCCAGGGTGTACCTTGCCCTCGCACAGCGTCGGCTGAGATGCTCCCCGTGACCCTAATTAGGATTAAGCGGTTCAGAAAATGAATGAATGGTATACATTTATCCTATGCTTGTATCACCAAGGGGATATTTTTGTGGAGACACTAAATAACTAATAAGATTGCTTAGGAGATTAGAAAAGTGGTAAAATCGGTTTATGGGCTCAGGTGTTTTATTCCTTTTGTGATATCAGGTGCTGGACATTCAGAAGCATATTTTGCAGTTACTTAGTTGGTTTTTGGAAACACACCACGTCTTTACTGTACTCAGATTAAAAGGTGCACTTTACCAAAATCACAAAACAAATTTTTTTAATGTGTTTCTCACTGTGAGTATCACTACAGAGTCTTGACAGACCTTGTTTGTGAGGAGGTACTTGTTTTACTTTGGCTATATCATAAAATTCCTAAAACCATAAAGAGTGTATACATTTGCTCAGACAATCTGTTTTTCAACTGCTTAAAATGGATTTGCCTTCATTGCTCTGAATTACTCTCATTTTTTTATATTATGGGTCTCTCTCTCTCTCTCTCTCTCTCTCTCTCTCTCTCTCTCTCTGTTGTTTAATTCATTTTAATCTTTAAAAAGCTAGATTTGAATTTATATGAAATTGATATGCAACTTTTGGGTACATTGTTACATCACTATGTGTGTATTACCTGATAAGTGTGCATGATCTCTGACCATACAACTTTACAACTTATAAACTTATGTATACATTCATATACATATATACACAGCCATGGAAAAATTTAAGGTGGTCTCTTAATTTTTAATTGAATTTTTTATTTTTTTCCTCGGCTTTATATATATAAATATAATATATATATAATAATATATAATATAATAAGATATATATATATATATATATATATATATATATATATATATATATCTTCTTTTTCTTTTTTCCATGTTTTTTCCTTTTTTTAAATCAACAATGTGAAAGGTGGCTTTAGCTGCTTGCTAACTATATAGTAGTTTCTGCTTAAATGTGCAGGATTACAGCCCCAATCAGGAGTTACTCTCATACCTTCATGGCAAACACACAGTGCTGTAGAATTATAAAATACATACTGTATAATAAACATACACAGTAGTGCACAAAAGTCTTGGGAACCCTATTTTTTGTACAAACTTTATTATAGATTTTTTAATGACTTTTATATTATCAAGTCGGTACAAACTAGTTTTACATTTACATTTACATTTACAATTACTTTGGTTTTCCAGCACTAGAGAAAATGTCTGTATGGTAATAAAGAAAGCAACATATGTATAGGACCACATTTAATAATAAAAAATAAAAAACCTGAAGAAAACTGTGGTTCCTGGTTCTGTTATGTACTAAATAAAACTTACTAGCTCATTCCCTCATGACACTGATTGTACCTGAAACTATTAATTCTGACTTTTAAGCATGTATATAAAGAGCAGTGAACATTTTTGCTTTAAACAAGGTTTGTACTAAACATAGAGTGCCTCAGTCCTTTGTGCACTACCGTATATTATACCCATTGTTGTCTTTTAGAATGGCTTTAATTTCCTTGCACTGGAGACAGTGGTGGTTTAGTGGTTAAGGCTCTGTGTTACTGTTGGGCCACTGAGCCTCAACCCTCAGTTGCATGAATGAGGTATAAATGTACATCACTGTGGGTAGGGGCATCTTCCAGATGTTATAAATATAAATGCATTGCTTATAACACAGCCATTTAAAAATACCCAAATTCAGCTCTACAAATTACAGTCATTGCTAACTCGGGATTACAGCATCTTTCATCATGCTTCATATGATATTGTATTAGTATACTTTAGGTATATAAGAGGAAAAGTCTAATTACTAGGTTGCCTTGTTCCATTCAAGCTTCTTTCCCACTTCTGTTTTAGTTCACATTTATTTCACATATATGATTGAAAACAGTCAAGTTTCATTTATTTATTTAAATGTATTTTTTTTTAAGTCTGTTGTATTTACATGTCACCTTGTTCAATAATTAACACAGTTCATTTGTACCGCATTTAACTACTGTGATGGATTTTTACACCATAGAATCTTTTATAGAAGTTTTTTACTTTCACACTAGGACTTTATTTTCCAGTTGTTTATAATTCATAGCAGTGACTGAAAATGATTCACTGCAGCAGTGTTTATATTCAAGTGTTTATGTGAATTTGAACTAGCTGTTTTATATGTATTTTATATATATATATATATATGTGTGTGTGTGTGTGTATATATAGTATTTTGTTAAGAATTTATTAGTTTTTTTATATATATACACACACCACATTTTGTCAAGACATTGCTTTTGAATAGTAGCTTTAAAAAGAAGTTATATTTAAAATACTTGATGTAAATTTTGTTCGGAAATTATCAGCAGTTTGAAAAGAAATTTCCAGTTTTGTATCATTTTATACACGCGTGTCTGTTTTATATTTCCTTTTTCATGAACACTTGTCAGCAATTTTAGTAAATAAATTGTCCTTATGTAGGAAATTCTGTCTGTCTGTCTGTCTGTCTGTGCAGCACCCATCCACAATTTTTAAAATGCTTCTTCTCTGGTACTTCTTGACAGATTTCGATTTTAGTTTGTTTCATCTAATAGGGCTTTTTCAAAATCACAAAAAGTGATGCTTCTCCTTTGTTTCTTGACCGATTTGAATTCCCACAGGTCCTAACACACATTTTCCCTTGTTTTTTTTCTTTTACCTACAGAATTAAAACTGTTTAGAGAAATTTGCTCATCATGTTGACATTCATAAATAAGCATCATAAATACATTCATCAAATGCAGTGCAACACAAATAAGTAAAATTCTGTGATGCTTGACCCTATGAGTACTCTGTGAAATAACTGCACTTGTTAAAAATTGTATATTTTATTGTGAATGGGCTCCAGATGAGCTATATGTCATTGACAGGCTGAAACTGGGTTGTGCAACAAGATAAGTTCCAAATTATCATCAGCAAATCAAATAAACAAGACAAAGTTTAGACCCCAACTCTAATGAAATGCTGTAGTGAGACGTCCTCAAACATCAACAAACTGAAGCATTGAATGTCAAAATGATATGAGATTGATAAATCCCTACGATAAACATTTACTTCACATTTCTGTTGCTCAGGGTGCTTACTATGTTAACTACATATTGAAAATCTGTCTTGTTTTTGTTTTCTTGCTTTTCTTTTTTGTTTGTGGTTTTTTTTTTTTCTTTTTTGGGGTGGGGGGGTTAACTACATATTGAAAATCTGTTGTGTGTGTGTGTGTGTGTGTGTGTGTGTGTGTGTGTGTGTGTGTGTGTGTGTGTGTGTGTGTGTGTGTGT
>JBCNYH010000015.1:20733694-20747325 GCA_039654325.1 Tandanus tandanus
CCCTCGCCCAGGGTCGGCTGAGATGGGCGCCAGCCTCCCCGCGACCCTAATTAGGATTAAGCGCTTCAGAAAATGAATGAATGGTGAGGTTTGTATAGTGACAATAGTTTCAACTTCCATTGCATTGCTAAGCTTTTCCAGTTTTTGTATAAAAATCAGAAATAGAGAATAGAAATACAAAAGACAAACAAACAGAAAACACAACTTCACGCAAACAACTACAATGAGGAGGTTTGCACAATCAGCCAGGGTCTATAATGGAGTAATGGTATATATCAAAATAAACAAAATACAATAAAGAACCATAAGTTCAAATAAAGTCAGCTCACATCGGGGTTACATACGCGATCCATTTGTTTCAAATTCGGTAGAAATGAGATCTTTCTGGGTTCTTAAGCAGTATGTTAATTTTTCCATTCTAAATATTTGCAAAATCATATCAAACCAGTCATCCCTCCACCATCCATCACCATCATCCAATGATGGTAGTATTTGGTTTAGCCACTTCCTAGTAATAGATTTTCTGGATGCAGCAATGAGAATTTATTGTAATTTTATATCCTTCCTTTGATCCAAAAAAGAGAGCTGACCCAAATACAGGGTTTCAAAGTTCAGGGGGACCCTTGTATCAAAAATGTTACACAGAGAATCTTGGACCCCCCTCCAAAATAGTTTCAGTTTGGGGCAATCCCAGAATATGTGGAGAGGATTTGCCAGTCTTGAACCATGTTGCCTCCAGCACGGCATAATACCGTCTCTAAATTTCTCTTGGATGGGTGTCTTAAAAAATCTGAGTGTATTTTTCCAACGGTGTTCTCGCCAGTTTAGAGACTTAGTTGAGGACCATTGGAATTGCCAGATATCCCCCCAGGCCTCCTCAGATAATCTGGTTCTCGCCTCTTGTTCCTTTTTCTCTTTAATATAGTTGATGGATTCCTTCTTTGCAAGAGATAGAGCAGTATATAATCATGAAATTGATTTTTTTGGGGTTGATAAAGATGCCGATATCAATATTGAGTAGAATACATTATACATATATTTCTATTACATTCACAAACAACAAAAGGAGATCAGATTTAATTTATTAATTTTAATGTAATCTGTATTTTAAAATTGTAATATTTGTTTTAAGTCTGAGGTTGATAAATCTTAATGATTTAATGTACTCTGTACTTTGATGACCTCACTGTTATTTCCTGGTAATGTTAAAAGTGAAGCTTCCAAGCGGAGAACAGTAGTCATGGAATATGGCTTGGATGGAGGCCCCATATCCTGTCTGGTGTCCGTGCGTGCCCACCACAGGAAACCCAACGAGGTTGCCACATTGTTGGGTTGATGCTGATTGGCTGATATGTATTGCTGAATTGCATGACAATGGGCATTAATTCATTCATTTATTCATATGAAGAGCTGCTTAATCCTGTTGGGGTCGCGTGGAGATTGAAGCCTCTCTGAGCGACTCTGGGCGGAGGCAGGGTACACCCTGAGCAGCATGCCAGGCCATCGCAGTTCAACACACACACACACATAACCATTCACATTCACATCTAGGGGCAACCTGGAACAGCCAATTAGCCTAATGTGCATGTTTATGGACTGTGGGAGGAAACCGGAGTACCTGGGAAAAAAAACCTGGGAAAATATGCAAACTCCACTCCTCATGGAGCCCGAGGCTTGAACCCAGTACCTTCTTGCTGTGAGACAAGTTTGCTAACCACTACATCACCGCGCCGCCCTCAACATCATTATGAGTAAATTAAATTGACTTTATTTATCACCGACTGGACATTTGTTACCTTTGTTTCACTGTACTGATGAATAAACAGCACAGAAGTGATGAACAGCACCTCTGGGAGGATTTACCAGGCATGAGTGATCTCAGTGTAAATAGAGAGAGAGGTGACATGTTTTGATGATATGCATGCGCAAGTTGGGAACTGGATGCTTGAGATGGCAGGATTTACCAGACAGCATCATATTTATAATTCCTCTACAAAATGTAACTGTGAAATGATAATCCTTTGCTTCTCAAGGACCTGTTCTTGCAGTTCTTGCAATTTATTGTGCAGCACTGCAGCCCGGAGCTGCAAAAATTATATTTAATCTTCTCAGAATTTATGCTGCTGTAAGCCACTTCTGAAAGCGAGTAGCACTTGTCAATATGGCGACCCTGCTCAGCCTCCAACAGCGCTTCCGATGGGGTATCTATATCAAATGATATCTATGGTGTGCACATGCGCAGACTGCCGGTGGGTCGCCATGATTTGTTGTACATATTGTGATTTGCAACATAACGAAACAAATGATTGAGTATAATATAAAAGCTAAAAATATGTTTTATATCGTGTAGATATTATATATTGCTAGATGGCTTAGCTAGACTCTCAAATTGCTTCAAAATTAAAGTGACGTTCCGTTAAAGTAAACGGTGTGAAGCGGCGTTGTCAACATTTAGTAATGGCTTCACGACGCCAGAATTCACCACATAGACGTGCATATAGAGGTAGATCGGTTCCGCAACACAGGCAATGACTTCCGGTAGTGGCAAAAGCGTGAGAGTTTCTGCCTCATTGACTGTGGTCCACCCATGCGCTCTACTTTCTATGTAAGCTCTCTTCTGAGACCTCACATAGAATTTTATCTATCTATTTATTTTTTACATCTTAAACGACGCTTCCCTCTCACTTATCCCTCCCTCTGCCACTACCGGAAGTAAACGTTTATTTGCCCTCTAACAGTCATAAGCGGTGTAGCTAGGTGTGTATTTCTATGGTTCACTGGGGCTTGATCTTTGCACCGGAAGTTTATGTAGGCGGCAGGAAGTGGCTAGTATCTGATGATTAGCGGTTATGAGTAGTGAACAGTAAAGTTGTTGTTATTGTTGTCGGGTCCCTGAACTGGTTTTGTAGTTTATGTGCAGTTATCAGTGTCTGTACAGTAATAATAATAATAATAGTAGTAGTAATGAAGGACACGTTGCATCTCGTGCAGAGGCTGAGCGCTCACCCGGACTCGCGGTGCTGGTACGTGTCCTGGAGCCCGAATGGTGCCCTGCTGGCTTCCTGTGGAGGAGACCGAGCCATACGGATATGGGCCAGAGAAGGTAGATCTGCGGGTGGATCCTCACCCTGATCGTTCTGACTCGTGTTCCTGAGTGGTGTGTCAGGTGTGTGAGGTGAATGTTTTGTGCCTCACAGGAGATTCCTGGCAGTGTAAGTGTGTGCTGTCAGATGGACACCAGCGGACGGTCCGGAAGATCTCCTGGTCTCCCTGTGGGAGCTATCTGGCATCCGCCAGCTTCGATGCCACCACAAGCATCTGGAAAAAACAGGAAGGAGAGTTCCAGGTAAGCCTGACGTTCCTGATACACGTGTGGAGAAATGGAACAAGGTCATGTGATTTGATGGGTCCGGAGGTACCTGTTCCGGAACACTGTGGGAATCAAGGTGAGAAGGGAAGTGCAGGAGTCGCAGTGGCCGCCGTTCCAGGAGACGGTGTTGTGATCTGGAGTCGCTCCGGTTGGTCGCGTCGAGGCTCAGCAACGTCACATGGCAGTAAATCGAAGTGAGCCAAGTGACAGGATGTACCGAAGGGCTATTCCGTCACGCGTCCTGACTGTGAGCCTGTGTGAGCGTTTGGGGTGTGCTGATGAAGACTCTGTGGAGTGGTTTGACTCTCGTACTGAGCTCGGTGAAAAGTTATTGCAGCTATGGACAGAAATAAAAGGTTGAGATAAGGTTGTTGAAAAAACGTCACAGTGAATGTGTGATATAATAAAAGCTGAAGGCAGTCCAGTGAAATACACTCAGTACGACACTGTGTTTCTCCAGGCAGTCTACACACACACACACACACACACACACACACCTATGTTTCTGGTGTAACGTTACAGATTATATTCAGTATTTCCCTGTGCACAGTGTACTCATCACTCTCTCCTTCCTCGGTGATTAATTTATGAATGAACTGTTGTTGGGTGGATCATTCCAGCGCTGCTGCTCCGTGTGATAGAATTATAAAGAATAACACACACCGAGCTTCAGTTGCCGTGTTCCAAGTGACCAACTGGAGCAGCAATGCCGTGGAGATTACATGCTAAATGTTCTCCATGTAAATATTACACTGTGACTTTTTTTTTTTTTTTGGTGAGCATGGTATTTATGTTTATAAGAACAAGAGTCGTCCCTGAACCAGAACTCACATACTTTACCTGTAGTGGATCACAGCTTAACTTCAGGAGAAGGAAAAAAAACGAGCCTGATGAGGGAACAATCGTTTATAACAGCTGCTATAACATACAGTTCCAGTCAAAAGTCTGGACACGCCCACTCATTCTAACTGTAATAAGAGGTGTGTCCAAACCTTTAACTGGTACTGTATGTCCCGCTTTAGAGATGTGACTCAAAAATGGGGGGGGGGGGCCTGTCAATTTAATTTTTTTCAAACTTTTCTGCTTGGCACTCAGAGTGTTGGATCTGTTTTTCCTCAGTGCCTTACAGTGCTGGAGGGACATGAAAATGAGGTGAAGTGTGTTGCCTGGGCCCCGTCTGGTAACTTACTAGCCACCTGCAGTAGAGACAAGAGTGTCTGGATATGGGAAGGTAAGTACTCTGAATGTGTCTGAAATTCTGTAATTAAAATTAAATCCTTTTGTAGAAACTTACACGTCACTGTCTTTAGTCGATTTGCTGAAGAATCCTTGCAAGGAAACATTTAGCCACTCCTTCAGCCGTCTTTCACATTTTGGCGTTTTTACATAGATGTGACCTAAGCCAAGCCAACGACAGTACCCCTCCTGCCATCACAAATAAAATATAGTGTCGCAACTGGCTTCATTCTCATTGGCTGATTCTGCAAGTCATTAATACGAACCTGACTCCATAGGTCAATGTCATGTAAACAAAATAACCAGCTGGCAGGCGCCTCGATGCATCAAAAAATCGGATCCGTTTAAACTAGACGTCGGTCGGTTTCTGATTTTTTTTTTTTTTCATATGCCAAAAAACTTTTGGGTCGGCACGATTTTGCCGGGTCGGTCAGTTTAGGGGAAACACAGCATTTTTTTAATTACGCCTGAGGTACTTTACATACACGTCATTACACGTCAGCTGGTGGCCTGTGCCCTTTGGCCTCGGTTTCTCTTCATTTTTCCACTGAATTTCTTTTAGCTGTTGAATTAACAAACTTCAGTCATACAACACACGGAGGTATCACCTGAAGGCCATGAGGCGTCTAAACCGCAATATATTTAACACCGCCTATCAGAGACGGAGTTCTGATTTACTCTGTTCACATCCAACCGGGAGGTTTCAGCAGGACAACTCAAAAATCAAGTCACATGTCAGCACATAATTTGTCAGTTTACTTAAATAAATTTGTATGATTTGTCAAGACACTTAAAAGACAGATCGAGTTTGATTCCTGGCTTCATCCATAATCAATAGTGGGGTTTTTTTCATTATTTCCTGCTCTGTAATAGCGTAGCGAGTGGTAGCCCAGCACATGCGCAATAGCACTCATACATTGGTCCATTCACATAGTGGCCCAGACCCAGCACATGCATACATTCATAGGTGGGGACGCATCACATCACACCATCAGAATTTTGTTGAAGCTGTGGAAAGACACAAGTAAACTTGTTAAGTTACGCCTAAATCACCACAAATAAAGGAAATCCGAAATCACCTGTAACTTAAAATACAAGATTAAAGGGATTCACACCCACCCCTTAAAGGGAAATAAACCCAGAATTAATAAAAACACTGACATGCATAGTTTATGCCTGTACCTACCAGAATATGCTCTGCTTAATAAAACCTTCTTTGTGGAAAAAGTAAAAACGAGTAATAAGTCCTCACACAGGGGGCGCCATTGTAGTACGAAAAGAGGGACGTTCCTGACTTCGAAGAAACTGTAAACCCGGAAGTGTGTACTGAGGTATATACCATGCGTTGATGTAAACAAGCAGATGACTGTCTGATGTGTGTAAATGTAATGTAATATTGTGTAGAAGTGTCGAGTTTTATTTCATTCAGAAGTTCACGAGTTTATATCTGATTTGTTAGTTTAATATCTGTATACTGTTATTATTGCCGTTATCTTACCTTCTTAAAACTAATGCGTCTACGTCCTATTCTCGCGATCTATCGAATGGATTACAAATGTTGGCCTTTTTTAACAGGCTAATGCAAACCATCGAATGCATTTTAGCAGATTGCAACTTCGTAGATGTGAGTAAAAAAAAAACACAGAATGTGACAAATACAGATATTTTCAGTGTAACAGGAGAGTTTGGAAGGATTTCCTTTCATTTTGCTATAAATAATATTTTAATGTAAAAGTAAGGAGTGTGATTCACAAATGAAGGCTCATTTAAGTCAGATAAAATGGTTTGGTGTTTTTTCAGTCTAAATGAAAGTAACTTGAAGTGCATTTTTTTAAGTACTTTGTGTTTTGTAGCAGTGTCGTGTTTTGATTTGCAGACATTGTTTATTTTGTCTCATTGTTTGCCGTTAATCATACTAAAATGAACAGATATCACTAAAAAAATCTTGTTGTGATCTGCCTGTTACTTTAAAGCCATAGAAAAGTCTGGGTTTCTGGATTAATGATTTAATTTAATATTAAACTCTTCTTCATGCTGTCACATTTCACAGCTGCCATTTTGGGACCCCTCCCCCGTCCGATAAATGGCCGTAACTCAGAAAGTATTTGACAGAGAGGGGCTCAAGCTATATAATAATAATAATAATAATAATAATAACAACAACAATAATAATAACAATGATGATAATAATAATAACAATAACAAATATAATAATAACTAACAAATATAATAACAATGATAAAGAGAACTAATAATAAAGGTGTGTCAGTTTGATTTTGGTACAGAATCACCTTGTAAAGAAAATATTTTGTGTCTTTTATTGGTGCTGTGTTAGATTCTTGCACAGTGTTTGTACAGACACAAGGGTAAATCGTGTAGCTTTATTATTAGCTTCTTTTTCTTTTCAGTGGATGAGGAGGATGAGTACGAGTGTGTGAGTGTTGTAAATTCTCATACACAGGATGTGAAACACGTAGTATGGCATCCCACACGGGAGGTATGATTTTCCTTGTGATTTATTAATGTGGTTCTTTTGTCACCTGGAGTTCTGTCTGCATCACTGCTAACACTGGATTCTCTATCATAGAGCATGTCTATATAATATCTGTCCTTTTTAACAGCTACTTGCTTCAGCCAGTTATGACAATAAAGTGTGTATTTATAAAGAAGAGGATGATGACTGGGAATGCCGGGCAACCTTAGAGGGACATACGTCAACGGTATGGAGTCTTTCCTTTGATCCTGAGGGACAGCGACTGGCATCCTGTAGTGATGACCGCACAGTGAAGATATGGAAGGAATGTGGGGCAGGTGGGACAGAAATTTAAATGTATTGCACAGATGAAGTGCATGAGGTTCTGAAGTGGTTTCCTGGTTTGAATTAAAGGGATTTGAACATTGTGTGTAAATGGGATCTTGCTACAGGTGATGAATCTGTCGATGGCTCGTGGAAGTGTATTTGCACCTTGTCTGGCTTTCACAGCCGTACCGTATATGATGTCGCATGGTAAGTACTAGAACTTTGTTTACCCAAGACACCTTTTTATTATTCCTGCTACATTCTTGCACATTTTGTCAGTTAAATTTTCTGAAGTGAGTTTTTGTTAAATGAAATGAGAAGCGAAGCTTACTTCTGCCTGTGTACATTCTGTGGGTGAAGGTGGGGTACATCCCGAACAGCTAACCAGTCCATGGCAGGGCCAACACACACACACAACCATTCACACTCACACCTAGTTCTGGAACTATGCGATCTGGAACAGTAAGTTAACCTAATGTGTGCGTCTTTGGACTGTGGACTCTTCACTCTATTCTTTATATTCTTCCCTCACGTTGTATAAAATTCTTTCCACCAAGTGCATTTAACACAATACGTTGCTTATATATTACTGTTTTTTTGCTAAGGTGTCGTCTAACTGGTGCACTGGCTACGGCTTGTGGTGATGATGGAGTTCGAGTCTTTAAGGAGGAAGCAGCCTCGGATCCTGAACAGCCGGTGTTTTATGTATCGGTTCATGTACCCAAAGCTCACAGCCAGGATGTTAACTGTGTGGCCTGGAATCCAAAGGAAGCAGGTTTGCTGGCCACATGCAGTGACGATGGAGAAATTGCTATCTGGAACTACCAATCAGAAGCTTAACATGAAGAGGAGAGAGGGAATCTTCTCTAAGAGCTTCTGCACTGGCTTCCCAAAGATCTCCGATTTAACAGCAGCATGAAGCAACAGAGCTAATTGTTTCGTTGTGAATTTTCTTTGCTGGAATGTTAGAATTTGTTTTCCATGTAGCAACAGCGCACACACACACACACCCTCCAGCTCATTTTGTGTGTAATGCTTTTACGAACGTGTATAACATCCTTCAGCGAGAACGCCTGCTGGAAATGTTTTCATGATCGTCCAGTCATCACAGAAACGTATTTTTGATAAGTAAGAAAGCAAAGTTTTAAAATAAATATTAAGTGTCGTTTGTTTATACACTGTGAGAGTTTTGACCTTTTGCTTGTCTCATGTAGGAGATTGCTGGGCTTGATGGGAGTTTGCACTCTCCAAGTGCTGTGTTATTTGTATGTTCTGAACGATCATCACAAACAGCTTCAGGCATTTATGTACAAACCTTTGACCAATAATTTAGCAGCTTTTATATATTTCTCCATATTTATGCAAAAATATTAACCTCCAATCAGTTTTATTTTGAATAAATAGCTGTATATGTGTATTAACATTTCTGCAAATGAAGTAAATGGAATGAGGCCAGGGGCTGTGTGTTTGGTTGATTCTTTCTGAAAACCTTATTCATTCATTTACCAATCTGTGCTGTTTAAGTGATATTCCCACCCAAACACACTGGGGAAACATGAGTTCCTTTTATTCATTATTTACTCAATCATTCACAAGAACAATAATGTTTTCAATACCAAAACTCCAAAAATATACCTTAACATACAAGTTAACATTCAGTATTATCACTACATCCCTGCGATGGCCTGGCGAACTGTCCAGGGTGTATCCTGCCCTCGCCCAGAGTCGGCTGAGAGGGGCGCCAGCTTCCCCACGACACTAATCAGGATTAAACAGCTTACAAAATGAATGATCACTACAGTGTTTGTATTGTTTGGCATTATTAATGATCTACTTTTAATGAAGCAGCATTTTGTCCTCATGTTGTCCTCAATGCTCATTAGGGACGTGTAGGGGGTTGTAGAAAAATTTTTAGTCTCCTCCTTAATTTTACTATGTAAAGCTGCTTTGTGACAATGTCAATTGTAAAAAGCGCTATACAAATAAAACTGAATTGAATGTTATATTTATATACACTACAATAAGGGAAGGCAAACTTATAGAAGCGTATTGAGCATTTGGGTCAAGTTTTAGAAAATGAATACATCTGTGAATTCGTTCACTGAACTGCTCAATATTCGGGTCACGGAGGCTGCAGCTTGTCTCAGCCCAAGCTGTGAGAAAGTGGGGTACAACCTGCACAGTTTGCCAGTCCGTCACAGGTCCAACATACACAGAACCATTCACACTCACATCTAGGGGCAATCTGGAACAGCTAATTTGCCCTAATATAAATATTGTGCTGTCAACCCCCCCAGAGGTTTGCCAAAAATACTCCATCCTACTGCTATAAGGATTCTGAAATCTATTTCTCTTTCTTGCCAAAATGGTGCCGTCATTGATTTGAGAAGGAATAAGGATTTAACCTAAAATAGAACCATTTTCAATTATAGTATGTTTCAGTAAAAGTACTGTTTTCTTTCTTTTTTTTATTGTTGTTTGGATGTTCTTATAAAAAGCTAATAAAAGTTAAAAAACTTTAAAAGTTTTTAAAAATATGAATAAACCGATTTCAGCATTCTTGACAATCATCACCCTGGAACTTAGTGATGTATAACAGCCAATCACGAGGCACATGGCTGTTTAATTAAAAATGGGTGCTCTGCTAGAAGTAAAAGGTTTTGTTTTAATGTGAATGTATTCATTTTAGGCCTTAAAAATAAATAATAAATTGTATAGAAAAAATAAATCAATAAAATCACTGAGCAGCAACGGCTCAAAAGTAGCCTCGTTGGAATTTTTTATTACAGTGATGTTAAGCTTGCACATATAAATTAATTTAAAAATAAAACAAGGTGAATTGAATGATTCCTGTAACTGGTGTGAGGATATCAGGGATGTGACCTTTAATTCTAAATGCAGGGAAGTTTGTAGATGCTTTTGTTTGGGGTTTTTTTTTAGCCTTGTGGTTGAATCATGGTTTCCTGCCCTTCTTGCGTAAGGACTGGCCTTCTCCTGAGAACGCAATGAAGTTAGTAGAAGAGTCATCCTGCGCATAAAGAACAAGCCACAGTAAATCATCTCGGTATGACAGAACTACAGCTGGCTTTTCTTTAACTCGCCGTAACTTTATAAACGTGTGGATAGATGATCATGTGAGAAGTGTAATGAAGCGTGTTATTTGCAGTACCTCCTCTATTTTCCGAGGCTGTGGTCTGGAGTTTCTGATAAAAGTGATCTTCCCAACCTTGAAGTCATAGTTCGGAATTCCCCTGTTAAATAGAACGGTTTTATGAAAAGTCCTAAGGCGCTCGATAAAGTGACCGTCTGAGAGAAAGTGGGATGTGTTTACCGTTTGATGTCACCTGGAACGATGGGAAAAGCAATCGGCTCGATGCCTTTCTTCTTCCCATCAAGGCGGTTCCCGGAGCCTGTGAAAGCCTGGACAGAAGAGAGTGTCGTTTCACTGCAGTTTTCAGTATCGAGGTCGAAAACAACAGTTTAATAAGAACAGAGTGAATACACGGGATGTACGATTATAGTGATGTATTTATGTTTTGCTCACTCTGAATCCAACATCCATCTCATAATTACTGGGGTCTGTCTCCTCATCCTAAAACGCAAAAAGGTGCGAGATAGTGTTACTGAGATGTATCACGTAATGATCATTTTATTATTAATGTCAGTGTGAACGCATACCGCTGGCTCCTCATGATGCTGCGTGGGTCTCTCTGGTTCTTTATAACCAAGTGGAGCATCAAAGTCAACCTAAAAAAAAAAAAAAAAATACATATAAACACAGATACACAGAGGTACAACCAGATATTTACCAACAATCATCATATATAAGAATCTCACAGCAATATTACGCTTTCAATCACTGTTCTTCTCTGGGGCAGGAAAAAGAAGAGTCAGAAATATACACACATTCAATAAATTCATTCAGTCGTGCTGAAAGTTTCAAAATGACTTAACTCGACAAGGCCTCTTCACTTCCTGGTAATTATTATGATAGCCATCTGGTAGCTATATTAGCTGTGCTAATATAAACAAGGGTATTTGATTGACAGCACTCATATATACACCACAATAGTAAAGTGGAACAAACTCAATATAGCTCTAACAAAGAGGATTCCAAAATCATTTCAAACAATTGTACACAAGCATAAGTTATTGGGAGGTGAAGACCCAACCAATCACCTTCTGAGAAGAAATTAGTTCAAGTGTTCAGAAACACCACAGGAACACAAGGGCTACCTACCAAGGGAGGTTGTGGAATGAATAAAGCCAACTAACATTAATCTTTTGGAATAAGCTTCCTAGTCCTGATCTCTATCTGTAATATGTGGACTGTGCTTAAAAGACAGGTCCGTGCCAAAGATCCAAAAACTTAAAGAAGAGTAGAGGAACACGCCCCCAGAATTTTTTTTTTTGGGTCCCCCAGATTCTTCTCCCCTAATTTGGTTGTAGACAGTCCCTATCATGGAACCAACCATGGAGGGGTGAGAGCAAGCACATGCCCCCTCTATGACACGATGCTTCCATGTGCATCTTGACAAATTGCTGTGTAAAGCACACTAGGAGGGAATGCGCTATCCGACCCCTTGTATGCATGAGCTCAATTGATTGGCTGGTGATCGCTGTAAGTGACAGGGAGGAAAGCATATGCCATCCCTCCCTCCGATGAGAGCCCAGCCAATCAGCTTCTATTGACTCCTGGCCACGGATGGCTGTGAGCATTACCCTGGATTTCTCCAATCTCCAGGACAACAGTAGCACATGTTCTTGATGCACCCTGCAGGAGCCCCTGTACGCATTGTTTTGACCCTTTTTTGATTTCAGAAAACCTAAAATATATACACACACACACACACACATATACACACACACACACACACACACACACACACACACACACACACACGCACTAAATTCTTTTTTCTATTAAAGACGTGCGTTGTACAATAATTCCACCCCAGAAGAAGAACAGACCAAAGAAATCACTGAACACCTCATAATGCAATAGCATTCATGTCCATGATAAATGTATGCATAGCTATGTACATATATCTACAGTGGGTACAGAACAGAATCACAGCCTTCAAAATATTCACATTTTGATGTTTTGCAGTGTGAAATGAAGACACAGACACAAAAATATTTTCCCAGCTGTACTTATACAAAGAAACTTAAAACAGCCAAGCGACAGATATAATAGCAACAGTTCAGTCACTGAGGTGGATAAAGTGTCAGTACTTTATGGAAATATTTTTTACTTTGATTATAACCATGTTGGGATTCTTCTCTCTCGAAGTTGTACATGTAGACTGTGTAATATTCACACCCTCTTCTTTACAGAACACTTTAAACTCACTCAGATTGGATGGTGATGTTGATCGACTGCGATCTTAAAGTCATTCCACAGATTGAATTCTGAGCTCTGACTAGGCCATGCAAGGCATTCACCTTGGTCTCCTTCGGTCCGTGTGGTCAACTTCGGCTCATTGTCATGTAGGAAGGTGAACCTTCTTCCCGTTGATAACTTTCTGGTAGCAGATTTTCCTCAAGAATTATACAGTATTTTAGTACAGTATTGTACTCAGAAAATTCAAGGTACGTTTTGACTAATCTCAACTGAGACTTGCAACCCTCTTATACGAGCCATATCTGTAATATATTTCTGACATTGTCTCATACTCACAATGTCCTCTCTTTGCCAAAATTTCCCGTTACTGCTTTCAAGCTGCCATCAACCTCTTGGTAGCCCCTGTGACCAGTTCCCTCTTCATTTCTATTAATTTTGGAGGGACGACCTGATCCAGGATAGGTCCTAGTATTATCAAATACTTTCCACTTCTTGATTTATGCCTGTCCACAACTTAATGCCTGAGATCTTTTGACAGTTCCTTGCCACTCATAGTTAATTGTTTGCTTTCAGTTACAGTTCCAAGCACTGGCATAGTCTCAGAAAAGTTTTTATGCTGAACTAATCAAAACAATGACAGTTGATCACAGGTAGAAGCCAATTAGCTTGGTGTGCAATGGAGAAGGTGATCAGTTACACATGATTACAAGTATTTTTAGGAGGGGGTGATCCTTACACCATCTCAGTGTTTATTTCTGAACTGGTGCTAGTTTATACACACACAAATATATTTCCAGGTGTATTTACGCAATGCAACTTAACAGCAAAGTGAATCACACATACATGAGTGTATATATATATATATATATATATATATACAT
>JBCNYH010000015.1:20747425-20772995 GCA_039654325.1 Tandanus tandanus
CCATGTGTATCTACGCAATGCAACTTAACAGCAAAGTGAATCACACATACATGAGGGTATATATATATATATATATATATATATATATATATATAAAAAATGTGTGTGTGTGTCTTCATTTAAGGCTATAAAGCAAAAAATTTGAATATTTTGAAGTGGTCTGATTCTTTTCTATACCCACTGAATATACCGATCAGTCACAACATTACCACCACCCGACTGGTCTGTGGCTAGGCAGCCCCGTAGGTATGAAGCTGCAGTGCATAATCAACATGAACAATTCCTGCAGCTCAGAGCTGTTTTGGTGGCACATGCACAATATTAGGCCGGGCATACAAGGTGCAATTTTAAATCGAATTCTGACATCTGCAAGTCTTTTTTAATTGCGCCAATTTTATTGTGCATCGTGTCATTTGTTGTGCAGTATACAGTAAAAGAGGTAACGAGGTGATTAACCTCTCCCGACCGGCAGTCAGATGGCTGAATAGATTTCTGACATGTCCAATATTTTGGTCTATAATACACACACTATATACACTACATTGCCAAAAGTATTTGCTCATATGTCCTTCACACACTTAAGTGACATCCCATTCTTAATCCATAGGGTTTAATATGACGTCAGCCCTTCCTTTGCAGCTATAACAGCTTCAACTCTTCTGGGTAAGTGTTCCACGAGGTTTAGGAGTGTGTTAATGGGAATTTTTGACCATTCTTCCAGAAGCGCATTTGTGAGGTCAGACACTGATGTTGGACGAGAAGGCCTGGCTCGCAGTCTCCGCTCTAATTCATCCTAAAGGTGTTCTATCGGGTTGGGGTCAGGACTCTGTGCAGGTCAGTCACGTTCTCCCACACCAAACTCGCTCGTCCATGTCTTTATGGACCTTGCTTTGTGCACTGGTGCGCAGTCAGGTTGGAACAGGAAGGGGCCAGTCCCAGACTGTTCCCACAAAGTCGGGAGCATCAAACTGTCCAAAATCCTTTGGTGTGCTGAAGCATTCAGAGTTCCTTTCACTGGAACTAAGGGGCTCCTGAAAAAACAACCCCACACCATAATCCCCCCTCCACCAAACTTTACACTCGGCACAATGCAGTCAGACAAGTACCGTTCTCCTGGCAACCGCCAAACCCAGACTCGTCCATCAGATTGCCAGATGGAGAAGCGTGATTTGTCACTCCAGAGAACGCGTCGCCACTGCTCTAGAGTCCAGTGGCGGCGTGCTTTGCACCACTGCATCTGACGCTTTGCATTTCACTTGGTGACGTATGGCGTGGATGCAGCTGCTCAGCCATGGAAACCCATTCCATGAAGCTCTCTACGCACTGTTCTTGAGCTAATCTGAAGGCCACATGAAGTTTGGAGGTCTGTAGCGATCGACTCTGCTGAAAGTTGGCGACCTCTGTGCACTATGCAACTAAGCATCCGCTGACCCCGCTGTGCTTTTACGTGGCTACCACTTCGCGGCTGAGTCGCTGTTGTTCCCAATCGCTTCCACTTTGGTATAAAACCACTGAAAGTTGAATGTGGAATATTTAGTAACAAGGAAATTTCATGACTGGACTTGTTGCACAGGTGGCATCCTATCACGGTACCACGCGTGAATTCACTGAGCTCCTCAGAGCGACCCATTCTTTCACAAATGTTTGTAGAAACAGTCTGCATGCCTAGGTGTTTGAATTTATAAACCTGGGGCCATAGAGGTGATTGGAACACCTGAATTCAATTATTTGGATGGGCGAGTGATTTCTTTTGGCTATATAGTGTATGTGTGTTAATATGTTACAGTCAGATTGAGAAACCAGTCATTTTGCGACATGACTGACTAAAAGTTTTACAAATTTCGCGAAATGACTGGTTTCAGGTTTTGGTTTTTTTTGCAATCTGACTGTAGCATATATATATATATATATATATATATATATATATATATATAGAGAGAGAGAGAGAGAGAGAGACACACAGAGAGAGAGTTTGTGTCTGTGTGTATTATCATGGATTATTGTGTGCTAGTGAGCACAATAAAACACAGAAGTGCGGCAGCCTTACGTTCATATCACATTCAATGATGGACACGGCTTTGTCCGGTTTGGTCTCCATGACGCGCAGCTCATAGATCTGAAACAGACAAAATACATCTTTTCATATTTTGCATCTTTTGCTGAATTAAAACAAAGTGTTGAATACATCCACCCACCTTTTCATTATAGTTGATGGCAATGACATCACCGGTGGTCAAGCAGGCAAAGTTTCTCAAAGCATTTTCCAGTCTAGAAAACAAAAATTATACGACTCGTTATATTCTGCCAAATCAGAATACTACCCCCGAGCTGACAGTAAGTGCTAACAGTGCTGGTGTGTGTAGCTTACACAGCTTTTGGGTTTGTGATGTCCAAGAAGTCTGGACTCTGAGGCTGAAATTTGGAGTATGTTGCCACCATGAGATTGACACTTTCAACCTGGACTAAACCTCCTTCTTCCAGTAAGAGGTTCTGCATCATCTGTGGAAAGACCATACAAAGACCACTGAAAAATGTCTTTATATACACAATAATAACCATAAATCATAAATATTATTTCAGTAATAAATATTGTATATTTACATTAATACCGATAATAAATTATTTCAGTCTTTTACCCAGTGAGGCAGGTAGCAGATCCCTTCATCAGCAACAAACTCCAAAACCCCACAGTGTGTCATTCTGTCAGAGTTCTTATTGGTCAGTTTAAACAGCATCGGGTATGTGATATTAAGTCGACCTTTTGTAAGACAGACAGAATACAGCCTCCATTAATGATGCATCATAAATGTGATATACTGCAATCACGTTATGTAAGCACAATGAACAGTGCGTCGGTCCTCGCTCAGGCTGCTTCGAGGCTGAACTTTTCTACTGGAAATTTGTGGTTGACTGCTGGATGCATAGTTCTGTTTCACACCAAAGAGGTGGAAGGGAATGTGTCAGCCCTGGATATCAATAACATTCAGGAAACACATTTAATGTATATATGTACTTACTTAGTTGGTCCAGTGCAGATGGAGGCATGATAACTGGGAAGAGAGAAAGAGAAGGAAGAAAGTGCGTATGTATAAACAGATAGATATGAATTAACAGATGCATCTTTTGAGCCATAAGCAGAAACTTGTTCACTACAGTAGTCAAAGAACTTATCACTCACTCACTCTCAACTCATTTGCCAAACCGCTTAATCCTACTAGGGTCGCAGATAGACTGGAGTCTAACTCAGCCAACACAGGGCGAACGTGAGGTACACCTTGAACAGCTTGTTAGACCACTGTAGGGCCAACACACACAACCATTCACACTCACACAACTTGGAACACCCAGTTAACCTAACGTGCATGTCTTCGGACTGTCGGAGGAAACCAGAGTACCTGGAGGGAACCCACGCAATCACAGGGAGAACATGCAAACTTCACGCAGCAACACCCAGGATGAGCCCAGGACTCAAATGTGGATGTGGACATGCTCACAACTACACCGCCGTGCCACTTCAGTCAAAAGAGCAATAAACCCAATTACACCCATTTACCAACACACAAAGTTCGGGAACATCACACCACCATGTAGGGTGAGAGGGTTGAGGTTTGATAGCATAAATCATCCGCAACTTTTTAGAGATGACCGCAGTGCACTTACAAATTATTATCCAAACAAATCATGATTCACTAGTGAGGAATAGGCTCTTGAAATAATAAAAGGTAGAATATAGTAGGACTTTCAGATACTTTTTCCGCCTTTCTCGACGTCTGATCGGTCGTTGGGCCCGGCCAGCATGGACACCGAGTAGCAGCGGTACTGAGTGGAGAAGCGGCTGTGGAAGGCCCGGTTCATCGGGTGGTCGAACACGTTAAAAGAGAACTGAAAAAGAAAACATGGAGCATCATTACAGTCATTAGCCACATTCACATGTCATTCTTCTCGTGCTGCACTGTAAATAACATGCATTACTTTCTAACTAAAAGTAGAAGATTACAAAAAAAAAAGATCACTGTAAACAAACAACAACAAATCCACAACAGTGACGGAGCAGTTTTTACACCGCCTGCTGTTCGGCTCCATGTTTAACTCTCTTCTCTTAGATTCCTAACAACAGAACCCCAACCTCAGAGGAGTTACACCGATCACTTAACTCTCACTACCCACCATGATTAATTCACAACGTCAAACACTCATCAATTCTTTTATAGTCTTTAGCTTTGCTAACACAAACACCACACTGTCGCACACAAGTGACGTAGCCCCACAACACACCAACTGTCCAATCAAATTATCCCTACGCCTTGCGATAGGCCAATTATAGTGCGTCACAGGATCAGGGTTCGGTAATCTAAAATACCTAATAATAGTAATAATTATTATTATTAGCAGTATTATTATTATTATTGTTATTATTATATTGTCGTCATCATCATCATCATCATCATCATTATTATTATTATTATTATTATTATTGTTGTTGTTATTACTATTAATATTATTACTATCATTCATTTATTCATTCATTTTCTAAGTAGCTTAATCCTATTTAGGGTCGCAGGAAGGCTGACGCCTATCTCAGCCAACTCTGGGCGAAGGCGGGGTACACCCTGAACAGCTCGCCAGGTCATCAACACATACAACCATTCACACTTACACTCACACCTAGGGGTGATTTGGAACAGCCAGTTAGCCCACTGTGCATGCTTTTGGACTGTGGGAGGAAACTGAAGTACCCGGAGGAAACCCGGCAAGCACGGGGAGAACATGCAAACTCCACACTGAAATGCCTGAGTTGGGAATCGAACCCAGACCTTCTTGTGAATTTCCTGTGAGGGGCAGATAATCCAAGTCTATATAGTCCGCTAGTACGTGTTTTGTTAATCTCTCCAGGCCCGTTTATTCTTGCATGGAAGCTACCAAGCCCAACCAAAGTGGTTCTGTCATCCTTCCTATAATCGTGCCGCGCATGCGCTACCACATAAATCGAGTCGCCAGTGGAATTCTGGGAGGGCTACCGAGCCCAACCAAAGTGGCTCTCTCAACAGCTCAGCCTTCCTATAATCGTGCCGCGCATGCGCTACCACATAAATTAAGTCAAACCATGGAATTGTGGGAGCGCTACCGAGCCCAACCAAATATTGGCTTTAGCATCCAGGCGGGAAAGCACAATTAGAGTTACTGTTCTGCTCACTGTGCTCGCTTCACAGCAATTATTATTATTATTATTATTATTATTATTATTATTATTATTATCATGTTTTTCTCTTTTGTTGTCCTTGTAAGTTTATTTATTATGCCTGTTAGTTTGAATTAATTTGTAATTTCAATGAACCTATCGACAATCTAGGTGTTCAGAGTTTTGCACTGTAGAGCAATGTTTACACCTTTTTCTTTCTTTTTTCTGTGCTGTTCCTCTCAATATTGTCTTTTTTTTGACGAATTGAATTATAGGCATGTTTGTTTGTAAATTGTATCTATTTTCAATTAATTAAAAAAAAGTATAAAAAAACTCAGTGGAAACAAATAGAGTTGATTTAATGATGGAAGTATGTTTACTTTTGTTGAGAATTCAAAGATATTTAAGGATTTTTTTCAAGGACTTTTTATTTTTATTTCGCTGGGTTCCTGTCTGTGTTGGAGTGGAAGGCAATGAGGAAACAGATAAAATCGCAAAGAGTGCACTGAAATGAAAAGATGAAGAAATAATGAACATTTCTTTTGGTAAAGGGGAGGCAATATTCATTAATAAAAAGGGCAGTGAAGGACTCATGGGACACGGACATTAGAGGGGGACATTAGTGTAATATTTAGTCAGTTAAGGTGAAATCATTCAAAGGGAAATACCAAAAACGTGATTTATTCCAGACTAAGATTTGGACATACAGGATTAAAATCTGTACCCCAGATCAAAATCAATCCCCAGTACCACCATGCTGCCACTGTTGGGCACTTGAGTAAGGCCCTTAACCCTCAATTGCTCAGCTGAATAAAAATGATAAATGTAAGTGGCTCTGGAAAAGAGCATCAGCCAAATGCCATAAACGTAAATGCAAAATCAACACTATATCTTATGGCAAAATGTGGATCAGATAACTGTGAGATCTGTGGTGTCCCTGAGAATGTGGAACATGTCATTACCGTGTGTAGAGGAAATACAATACAGAGGGGGATACACTAAAGGAGAATATGTATAAGCTGGGGTGAGGATAGCATCTGCAGGGAATTTTAGGGAATGGGGATAAGATGTGGGAATGCAGTAGGGCTCTCTGAGTTTCTCAAATGTACAGGATTAGATCATTAGATTTACTGTTATTTATTTTGATAAAGTATTTTTGTTGTTGTTAGTATTACTATTACTATGGATATTGCTAGTTGATTAAAATTAGATTGTAACCTGAAGTGGACAGTGGTGGCTCAGTGGTTAAGACTCTGGATTACTGATCCGAAGATCATGGGTTCAGGCCCCAGTACCACCAAGGTGCCTCTACTGGGCCCTTGAGCAAGGCCCTTAACCCTCAATTGCTCAGTTGTATAAAATGATAAATGTAAGTCCCTCTGGATAAGAGTGTCTGCCAATGCTGTAAATGTAAATGTAAGTGGCGCCATGGTGGCGTAGTATTTAGCACACCCTCTTCACAGAAGAAGTCCTTGTCCTGGGTTTTAGTGCTGGGCTCGGGCGTTTCTGTGTGGTTTACATGTTCTCCCTCTGCTTGAGTGGGTTTCCACCGGATACTCCGGTTTCCTCCCACAGTCCAAAGACATGCACATTACGGTAATTGGCTGCTCCAAATGTGAATGTGTGTGTGTGTGTGTGTGTGTGTGTGTGTGTGTGTGTGTGTGTGTGTTGGCCCTGTAATGGTCTGTTAAACTGTTCAGGGTGTACCCTGTCTCTGCCCGGTGTTGGCTGGGATAGACTCCAGCCTCCCTGTGACCCCCTAGGAGTCTCACTCATAAGCAAATGAGTGAGTGAGTGAGTGTAAGTGTAGAAATGACCGTCCAGATGATGTACACTCCGGTACAGCAGGTGCTAATATGGTGGCGGTGTATATAAAACAGTCCAGTGGATGGCGGTACTGCTCCTTTAAGATGGATCATCAACCGCCAATAAATATCAGAAGAAGAGGAGGGCGCGCTGACGCGCTGACACTCGCCCCGCCCACTGTTTCACAAACCTTTTTGGCGCCAGAGTTTAAACGCTGTGTGAAATTCAGAGAGTTTTTAACTGAGCTGTTCCTCCGGATAAGTGTTGGTTTTGTGTGTTTAAGGTTGTATGTCGGTTATTTAGGATGTTTGTCACGGATATTAGGAAGGAATTTTATGATGTTGTGGTTAATCAGGTGAGTGTACTACGTGGTTTATTGACATGCTAGCTGTAGAGCTAGCTGTGTGCTAATACCTCTCTTATTACCTCAGTAACGTCGTAAACACGGCGCGTGCGTTCTGAATGTTTGTTTCAGAGAGTGGCTCTGCTCGTGTCCTCGGATATCGACGCGTTGTGCGCCTGTAAAATCCTGCAGGTCGGTTGTTTCTGCAGCTCCAGGCCAGTGTGTGTAAAATGTGTGTGTGTTAAAGGTGTGAGGTGTGTTTTGATCCCACTGTGTGTCTCCAGGCTTTATTCCACTGTGATCACGTGCAGTACACCCTGGTTCCTGTGACAGGGTGGCAGAACCTCGCTACAGCTTTCCTAGAACATAAGGACCAGGTGAATGTGACCGTGTTTTAGTTTTACCCCTCTTCCGAGGTAGTATCTTGTGAAGTATGAGTAAAGTCATGTACATGTCTCACAGATTCACTTTCTAATCTTGCAGTACCGATATTTTGTCCTGATGAATTGTGGAGCCAATGTGGACTTGTGGGAGACCCTCCAGCCTGACGAAGACTCCATCTTCTTCATCTGTGATACCCACAGGCCGGTTGATGTGGTGAATGTTTACAACGACACACAGGTAGCACCGCTCACACACACCTCAGTACAAGCTTCATGCATATCATGATGATCGTGATTAACACACACACACACACACACACATCTGACTTTCAATCGGTGTTTAAACCAAGAGTTATACAAAAACAATGAGTTATGTTTCTATATGATTAATGATCTGTCGAATCCTGTGGTGTTTGAATATGAAGTTTAAGGTTTTGGCCACTGGATTCGGGGTAACCTGGTATACAGAAGAGGTTATTATAGTTCTATATGAAGATATTATAGATTTTTCTCTCTTACAATTTGTGCCAAATAGAACACAGGTGTTTTGGCAGCTGGCTTGGTGTACTTAAGCCATCATCTGGGCCATTTTCAGAAAAATGTACACAGTAACGGTGAGGATATTTTCTAAAGAAAGACAGCCTTTTATGCATTATGTTGAAAACAGTGACCTTACATGGAATGCACATAGATTGATATATAATATTGTTTTCTGTATATAACTGTCCAAAACTCTCACACAAAATCACAGGGAGACGACACACCTTCATTTTACCGTTATTAATTTTGGTAATTAATTGGTTTAATCAACCATAATCGTCACTACATTTATATTTATATTTGACTTTTAACTATTGGTGTCCTGCCCCAAGTGGAGGAGTTCAAGTATCTCATGGTCTTGTTCACGAGTGAGGGAAGGATGGAGCGGGAGATCGCCAGGCGGATCGGTGCGGCCTCTGCTGTAAAGCGTAACTTGTACCAGTCCGTCGTGGTGAAGAGGGAGCTGAGCCGAAAAGCAAAGCTCTCAATTTACCAGTCGTTTACCAGTCGATCTACGTTCCTACCCTCACCTATGGTCACGAGCTTTGGGTAGTAACCAAAAGAAAAAGATTGCGGATACAGGCGGCTGAATTGAGCTTGGGTGGTGGGGCTCTCCCATAGAGATAGGGTGAGAAGCTCAGCCATCCGGGAGGAGCTCGGAGTAGTTTTCTGAAAATGTCCCATTTATTCATGTCACATATGAAGATGTTTGTGCTGGTGTGTAAACTCATTTCCCCCAAAATAAATATTTTTAAAAATCTACTTTTCCAGATTAAACTGCTCATTAAACAAGATGATGACCTTGGTGTTCCCTCCTATGATGACATATTCCGTGATGATGAGGATGAAGACAGCGATGGAGGGGATTCTGGGAATGAGAGTGATGGTGGCTCAGAGCCGTCTGGGAAGCGACGGCGTTTTGATGAAGTAGGATTTCTCCTTTTCTTACTGATGGCTGAGGAAACATCGTTTCGTTTCATTTGTCCTCGTTTTCAACTGATGCTTGAACATTTCTCAGGGAGCGCTGGAGAGGAGAATTGATCGGCAGCGAGCGAGGCGAGAGTGGGAGGCTCGAAGGTCAGTGATTCTGATTGAAGAACAGTTTCATGAGTACGTTGAGAATGCTCAGATGAGTAAACTTGTCCTGTAAATGGCCGTGTGTTTTCAGGAGGGATATCCTGTTTGATTATGAGCAGTACGAGTACCATGGCACCTCAGTAAGTCACAAGTTCTGTGTAATGTGGTTTTGTTTACTGGGTCACTCCACACTAAGAGACAATTGTGTTACATGAGGACTCAAAAATGAAACTAGGAATTACCCCAAATATTTCTAACAAGCCATTACGTATCCACACGTACCCCTTCCATGAGAGAGAAAAGATAAATCAAGGAAGAACTTTGAACCATGAAAAACATCATGCAGGCCAGGCTTTGGGTGTTTGCAGGATGCCGAATGCCAAGAACACAACACAGGGCTTAATATTCTTTGAAAAAATGTCTTGCGCGTGACGCAAACTGCCAGCAAAAGTTACTTGTGTCTAAATAAAATAGCTTTGCGCCTTACCTTCGTTGTTGTATTCTTGCTAATATTCAGCTTCTTGATCAGCAAACAAGTTGAAACAGTCAGTAAGCAGGTTAAACAGCACACAGTTACAGTACATGACTTAAAGCACAGGGCTTTCACACTGTTTCCGAGTAGCAGGAGAACCACTAAAAGTAGCAGAAACCTCTGTCCTCATGATGTCATTACCGTTAACCAACTTAAACATGACACCGAAGGCGACGCTGGATTGAGGATCCATCATGAGAAATTGACGAACACACGTGACCCTGCACTGGCTGTGTGTGTGAATCATGCTTATTCCGTATTGTACTGAACCTTCCCCCTAAAATGTAAATTCAACGAATCCAAGTGCTTTCTTTCTTTTATGACTTTTTTACACTTCTCTCTCTATATATTTTACCTCCATTTGATTGTCTCGAGTCCAGTGGATCCGGTTGAATTAGTTGTGTATTCCAGCATGGGCTGCTCAAGTCTGGTCTGAGCTCAGCTTTGGCTTATTGGTCGCCGCTATTTCAGCCTGCACTATTGGTTTGAAGCTAAAACATGTACATCAGAGCTGCGCATAAAACCTGCGCTTTCCTCTGTGATGCCTTCATTTCATATCAGATCGGAGCATAATTACCTAGAAGAGTTTTTTTTTATAATTAAACCTGGTGATTTATCAATTTTGGACGTGTGTAAAAGACTAGATCAGCTTTCCGACTCGCGCTGATAAGAGAAAATCCTGTATAACATCAGAGCAGAGATTATGTGGGAAATACGAGTTGAATTAGTGATTCCGGGAAAGGTGAATAAAAAAAAAAAATACTGTTCACTGAGTAAACTGAATAGATTACTTCATAGCCTATATATATTTCCCACATGTCCCCTCTAATACATCCCAAGGGAATCAGGCAGAGATCCTAGTGCAGAATGGTGTAGCTCCCTCTAAAATCAGTGGAACAGATCTGAGATGCGCTTTGCTCTGTCTGTTGTGAAAAGCAGCTTGAGCAGTACGTGCACTGACACTGGAATGACCATTTATATTTAGAAATAATGTTATGTCTTTATAATATAATATCTGTGTGAGATGGCAAGAGGCACGTTGCATATAGGAAATATGCGGGGGGTTCTTTTGAAAACGAAAGTGTAAACAGAGGCGCACAGGACTCCAGTAGCCGGGAATACCGCCGGCTTAATTTGAAAGCCCTGAAAACAGGTTTGTTTCAATCAGTAAAATGTACTAATGGGAAGTTAACCGTGTCCCAGTTGATTTTGGCCCTTGTGCCAGGTGCAATCTTGCAGCAACATTGACTTGTGTCTGGCGAATTTCACTTTTGAAGGAATTTTGAGCCCTGACAACACAATGCCATTGGTCACTAGCAGTGATTGAGGCATGTACAGAATGTCATTTACAAACAAGTAATGCAATATTTATTTTTTTATAAAACTATAAATAGGGTATGGGTTTTGCCTGCATGACTTAATTTACGTTGACATAACCACATATAGCTGACGCAGTACATAGTGAAACGATACAACAATATAGGCCTAGATATAAATATAAACATAGCAGCGTAATGAAATAATGACAGGGTAGAGGTAGTGTAATAAATAATGAACGATGTAAGGTGTGTGTGTGAGGGACAGAGGTTTTTTTTGAAGAAATCTAATGATGCAAACATTTTCTTCAGCACTCAATGGGAAGCGAATATCTTTGAAAGTAGTGGGTTTCTTCTGGGTACGCCGGTTTTCCTCCCACCCTGTCACAGGAACCAGGGTGTACCTCCCAAAGACATTAAAGGTACCACATTATGGAACATTAACACTTTCTCCAAAAGATCACGGAAGAATTTTATTTTCATAACACATGATCATATCAGGGGATATAAAGTGATGTCTCTTTCTATGTGTAAGAATTTGAGGAGTTTCGTGAAGGTCAGTTTGACTTGGGCATGTTTTATTTTGATAGTTCTGCTGACAGTGTTACATTTATCCTCTGTGGATCTTAAATTGACTACTAAAAGGGTAGTGATTGGGTAGTTTTTGAGGGTTGACCTGCACTACTTTTGTCCCCTTTGGTGTGGAGTGACCCAATTATGAGGGATGTATTATCAGTGAATTTTGGCTGATCGTCCTGTATCAATGTTATGGTGTTTTTGTTTTGTACAGGCTGCAATGGTTATGTTTGAGCTGGCCTGGGTTATGACCAAAGACACCAGAGACATGTTGTGGTAGGGTGTATTTTTGTAGAATGTCCTTACAAACTACACACACCATCATTTTAGATTTATTAATTTTCATTGTGATTGATAGGTGGAGCATCATTGGGCTGACTGATCAGTGGGTTCATGAAAAAATTACACAGTAAGTACATCTCTAATCAAAATGTGCGTTAGTCCTGTCATGACTTAACTGGTGAAAAAACAATTTTACTACAGTCTACTGTCTCTTTCAGTATGAAGTACGTAACAGACATCGCTACTCTGCAGAGACATGTGTCTCGCCACAACCATCGCAATGAGGATGAGGAGAATTCTGTTTCTATCGACTGCATGAGGATCACTTTTGAATACGAGTATCCTGCGTGTGTGTGTGTCTGTGTTTTGTTTTAGAAATGTTGAATGCTCTCTGCGTTTGTGTATATGGTATTATCCCTTAACCTGATATGCTAGCTTGAGATTGGCTTTGTACCAGCACTGGTCACTGTATGAGAGCATCTGTAACTCCTGCTACACCTCCTGCAGTTTTAAACTCTGGTCTATGAATGGGCAAAAGAAACTGCAGGAGTTCCTGGCAGACATGGGGTGAGTGCACGTCAGCCATTATCCTCTATTTCTGCCTCACATCTGATGCAGTGGAGGATAAATCAGTAGGTGGTATTAGCAGGTGCATGGATCAGTCAGATTTTAGTTTCGTTCGGTCTGTACAGTGGCTTGCAAAAGTATTCATACCCCTGGAACTTTTCCACGTTTTGTCACATTAGTGAACAAACAGCATCATGAAGCCCAAGGAACGTTTCTTTTTATTGGGAGCCCTTTTAGACAGAAGTGGTGGTGTATAATCTTCACTGCACACGACTGTATGACACAAAACAGTTTTTGTTTAATAGCTGAACACAGCTTCTCGAAATATAAATTTGATAAAATAAAGTTTCACCATAAACTTTTATTCGAATTGAGAACTGGACTATTTTCCATGTCATTAAGTTTATCTGCCTTTTTTGAAGAAAAGCTTTTTATTGTCTTTTGGTGAGATGCGTTGTGTTTCTAAAAAAAATAATTATCAGCAAACTTATTTTCTATCAGCGGAATGAGTGAAGTTGCCGATTTAAAATAAATTTTTTTATATATATATTTCCTGTTCTTAAAACCAGTTAATCTCAATGTTATCTTAGCCTCCCACTCAAACAGGTGCGACAGAAGTTCAACTCCATGGACATGTCTATCAAGGGGAACCTGCGTGAGGTCATCGAGGAATCGTCCAACAAATTTGGGTAAGTTAATGTTTGCTAGGTAAATGTTTCGGATAGGATTCCCAAACCTTCGGCTCATGTGGAACATGTCTATGTTCGTTACCTGGATCAGAATGAAGGATATCCGCATACAGACGTTTGGCGTGCACTTTGGATTTAAGAATCGTTTTCTGGCGAGTGATGTGGTGCACGCCGCTGCAGCCCTGCTGGAGAATGTGGAGAAGGATGAAACCGCTACAGACAATTTCATCAAAGCTCTGGATTGTCTCTCAAGGTGGGCTGAAACGCATCATACAGGCATCATGCAGGCATCGTGCATGTGACCCGTTTAACTTTATCTTTTTTGCTGTGTGTTTGTATGTGTAGAAGTACCATTGAAAGGCTGCATTTAGGGATTGATCTTGCTAAGAAAAAGCTGAAGGCAATTCAGCAGACAGTTGCCAGCTGCATCTGTACAAATCTCATCCTCTCACAGGGACCCTTTCTCTACTGCCATTTACTGGAGGTAGGAATAGCTACATGGGGCACGAGCAAAGATTAAACTTGGATATTTAATTTGATCTTTCTGTCTAATTTTCTTGAAGTTCATGTCTGATAGTCAGTGTTATTTCATGAACTGATTGTTTTAACAGAATTTTATTTATATATATAAAAAATATTATTTTATTCAATGTAATTTTTTTTAGGGAACACCTGATGTGAAGCTCTTTTCCAAGCCTTTGGCCCTGGCGCTGCTCTGTAAATACCTGCTCAAGGCCTTTGTCTGCTCTGTAAGCAATAACACAAACAAAATCATAATTTCCAAAATTTCCGTGTGTGTAATATATATATATATATACACACACACACACGGACTCCCTTAAATATTTATTTATTTTCTTGATATGAAATGTTCTGCATTTAACCCATCCAAAGTGAGCACGTACGTGCACACAGACACACACGTAAACAGTGAGCACACATGTAGGAGCAGTGGGTAGCCACATTGTGGTGCCTGAAGATAGGGTTAGGGCACTTCAGCCAGGAAGGGGAGGGGGCACCCCGCCACCACACATCTTTCTTGCTGTTCCAGGAATCAAACTGAAATTGAAATTAGGCATGGCTGCCCCAAATATTCTTTCTCATTATCAAATGTAGGCAATTTTCTCATGATTCACAAATATTATCATATGAACAACAGTAAGAGAGACAGACAGTACAACTTTATAAAAATAAAAAAATTATCACATGAGAGATTGCCCTTGCAGGCCCACTTCATGTTCACATTTGAGGAAGGTCCAGAAGTTCACATTTATCACTGTATTCAATTCAACAATTAAACCCTTAACTTTCCTTTAACTAGTCATACAGTTGCATTAAACAGTGAGGATGAAATAGGAACTCAGAATACTTTTTCTCTCTAAACATTGGATATTAAATGATGCATGTTTACACATCAAGATGAATAAAAAGTTAAAAGGATGAAGCCTCCCTACCTTACTGAGATCCACACTCCAACCCAAACTAACCAGAGATATCCCATGTCATCATGTATCATTAGTGCAAATGGATATCATGTAAAAATAGTGTTGAGTGTTAGAATCAAACACAGCACAAACAGAGAACTGCACAAATCGGAGTGTAAAATAAATAAGAGGAGAAAATAAACTTAAGTCTCTAACAGCTTGGAGTTTAATCACTGTTAGTACAGACTGGGTTACTGACACCAGATAACACAGACAGTCATGTTCACTTGTTACTGACACACATTATCATGGGTCCAGCCGTGCTTTTGGGAGAGAGAGGATGCTAGAATATGTTAAACCTGATTGAATAATTTTAAATATAACACCAGAACCTGGAGAGGGAGTTTTATGCTTTTTATTCTGAAAACCCTAAAAAATAAGGTTTTAAAATTGCTCTACAAAAAATTATGGCCATTGTCGGCCAATTTTGCACAGTCCGAAGAACTCGCAAGTCAAGCTATTAATAATCATTTAGTATGTCGCTTAATGAACTGGTTTGCAACTACCGTGGACTTACTTTGCTGCCTTGGTAAATGAATGAACGCGCATGCCCTTATGTTTACTACGGATATCTGATTGGTTGTCTTGTGGCTTGTAGCCAATAGAAGACATTTATTCATGCGCTTGAGTTTACTTCTAAAGAAATGGCATCAAGAAACTGTCTGGTCATGTCTGATTTGATTCATCGTGAACGTGTCGCTCAGGAAAAGAGTTTATAACTGTCGAACTAAACCAAGGATTGGAATGGAATGAAGTAGAAGACCAGGATAGGACACTTGGGGATAAAATCTTTGAAGTTTGAAAGCGTGACTCCTCACCAAATGCATTTGAGATTCTTATGGCAAGGTCAAGGACCTTTCCCACAAAAATACTGTCAGGTAAAGCAGAAGCCCTTATCTAAACTGGCAAAAAATACAGGCCTGATACGTTCCTGTGCCCATATTTAGTCAATAATATTTAATTGTTAAAAGCTATTTATATCCAAGATTTGAGTTTATTTGCATATAGGTGTCCCTTCATATTTGAGCCATGCGTTAGGAAGTTTGCTGTTACAAAATAAATGACTAAATAAAATTACTTACCTACTGACCCAAGATTTTTCTGGTATGTTATCCAAAACAAAGGGAAAGGGCATATGACCGGATACAAGAAGACAAATATTATTTATTGAATTCTTGACATCACACATGACACAAAAGTTGGCTTGTGTACCGGTTAGAATTTTCTGTATTTCTGCACAAATTACAACCTGAAACATTAGATTTTCATACAGATCCTAAAAGTTAAAGATAAAGAGAACCACTCTTGGTTAATTCGTTCATTCTGGAGTAAAGTTATCAATATTACATCTTGTGAATGACAAAAGTGTCTGAAATGTTCCTTTCGATATTTGTGGACCCCCCCACAAAACCCACAACTTAACAAACGTTTCAGCAACACTAATAGCTGTTTGTATTTTAATTATTTCCTGCAATTTGAAGCACTGATTCTCTGGATTGTCGGCAGGTTATAGCCTTTTGATATCATTCAAGGGTTGGTAGCTTGTCCTGAGCAAAACAACCTCGATTTTGTACAAAATTTTAATCATATGACGAAGGCATGACAGGATTCAGGTTTAAGGATCCTGAAAAGGTGTCCTTACAAAGGGAAACCATCACCACTGGAAGGTATATATTTAATCAAACATTAGTCTCTTGTGGCCGGGGAAGTATTAAGATGACTACAACTCATTACTCGTTCACTGAACCACTTAATCCTATTATGGACGCAGGAGGCTGGAGCCTCTCTCAGCCAACACTGGGCGATGGCGATGTACACCCTGAACAGCTCGCCAGACTATCATAGAGCTAACACTCTCATCTACAGGCAATTTGGAACAGCCAAATGCCACCTATGATTTCAGCTGTGAGAATTAATTGACAACGGCAATAATTAAAATGGTTGGCAGTGAGCCTTATTACCAAATGATTGGACCGGGATGAAGCATGCTGTAATGATCCATATCACTATTTTTCTGATGAAAATGATTTTTAGGTGCAAACTTGTCTCGTGTGTCATTTGGGTGACAAATACTTAGTCTCATGACGTGACTGATTATTTGCTAAAATATTATTTATTGTAAAGGTTTCCATCTCCTTAAAGAAAATCTAGAATTTATTAATGCATATTTAATTTTTACTGATGATTTAAAATGTCCTTTGTTCCTCTGTTTGTGTTGTAGACCCGGAATAAGCGATGTAAGCTGTTACCACTCATTATGGCTGCTCCTATGGATGTGGAGAAGGGTACCATCATAGTCTTGGGCATTCCACCCGAGTCTGAGACCTCGAACAAGAAAAAGTAAGTAGGAATAGGGGTTCCCAAACTCGAGTGGAGACACACTTAATACCCACTTTGCTGTGATGGGTCACAAATGTCTCAGAAAACATTAGTGTCACACATAAATCATCATCTTCCGCTTGTTCCTGGGTCGGGTCACGGGGGCAGCAGCCTAAGCAGTGAGGTCCAGACATCCCTCTCCCCAGCCACTCCCTCCAGTTTATCCGGGGGGGCATCGAGGCGTTCCCAGACCAGCTGAGAGACATAGTTCCTCCAGCGTGTTCTGGCTCTCTACCCGGCTGGACATGCCCAAAGCACCACACCAGGAAGGCGTTCGGGAGGCATTCTAATCAGATGCTCAAGCCACCTCAGCTGGCTCCTCTCGATGTGGAGGAGCAATGGTTCTACTTCGAGCTCCTCCCGGATGGCTGAGCTTCTCACCCTCTCTCTAAGGGAGAGCCCCACCACCCTGCGAAGGAAGCTCATTTCAGCCACCTGTATTCGCGATCTTGTTCTTTCGGTCACTACCCAAAGTGTTTGGGTATTGGTTTGGAACGAGGTCCTGCCCCAGTAGGAGTAGTTTAAGTATCTTGGGGTCTTGTCACACATCCATTGCATACTATTTCTTACATTTATCATGCTCTGAAAACTGTTTGATCTGTGGAAAGATGTATCCTTATCCTGTTAAATTATTTCTATTTGGTGGAATGAGAAGTGTCCAAAATGTTATGTATATTTGTGCATGCTTGCCATGATCAATGGACTTTGGATGGATGGATGTTTGCCACTGAGGATTCACACTTTTACTCATGTAATAAAATCGCCAAATGTTACAGTAGGCCTAAACGTTTATTTATTTTTTAAATATAGGATGGTAAAGGGATTGCAAAAAAATCATAATGGACATTTGGAGTCACACATTTTGAGAACTTCCTGAAATATAACCATGTGTATGTTTGAGAAAAATGAACGATTCCAGTATAATATTTGTGGATTTTTTTTTCTCAGTTTCTTTGGCAGGGCCTTTGAGAAAGCTGTAGAAAGTACAAGCTCCAGGACACTGCACGATCACTTCGACACTTCAAGTGGGTAACTGACAGGAAATAGTATTTTAATGACCACCTCTGAGGGTGTACATGTGCCACCAGGTGGCAGATCTGCTTCCTATTTAAACCCTCTTTCAGAATAAAGACGTGTGGAAAATATCCGTGAGGTACAGCTGGGCAGTGCACGTTAAATCTCACATGGTGATTCTTTTTACATTTTGGATTGTAAAGTTGTTCCATTGGGACACACATTTCATTATAAAATGACTAGTGAAGACGGCTCTGTGAATCTCTGTGTACAAGTCGTGTGTAATGTAGAGTGGATGGAGAGGCTGTCCTACCATACAGATATTACAGATAACTACTTCATGCTGGTGCTCAGAATAGTATAATGCTGCGTTGGCACCACACAGATTCTGGTTTTACACCAATAAATGTTTTGCAGTGAGTAAGATTTTAATGTGAACAGTACAATATCAGTTATTTTTGCTAAACTGCATTAGATCCTTTATTTACACTAGGACAGGCTTACTATGAGTTTCATTACCACATGCTTTACCCTGGCTTTGATTATATGGAGACAATAAGCGTCTGACATGTTGGCATGAAGCTACTTTATAATATTCCTATACGTCCACCTCTGATAAAACCACATGCTTTCTCATGCACTCGAACTTTTTTGTTGTTGTTGCTGATTTGCTGCACAATGCAAAAATAAACGTATTTCATCCTCCCTTATTTCTTTAGTTATTGAGCTGAAGATGGAAGACAAAGGAAAATTTCTAGATGCCCTCATTACCCTGCTGTCCTAGCACCTCGCGACCTCAAGTTTCCCTCACACATCACACGCCAAGAAACATTGGAAAGCTAGGGTGCGTGCGCGTGTGTGTGTGTGTGTGTGTGTGTGTGTGTGTGTGTGCGCGCGCGCGCGTCATCTCACCTGACTGTCTCCCGTGAGAAGAATTCTGATAAATGGAATTTTTCGTCACTTTAGAGCAAATATGAGATTTAACATGTTTCCTGTCAGTTTGGTGCTAGATTTCTGTGTGTGTCTGTGTGTGCGTTGTATATCTTCTGTGCACTTGTGACTTTTTCCATGTGTATTATACTGTAAATTCATTTGATTTTGTTGTAGTTTTAATATCGTGGAGTTTGTTTTAATGTATGAAACTCATAACTCGTCTACAATCATGTATCCAGTAATAAATGATGTTTTATTAACTTATCAAGTTTTTTTTTTTCTTTTGGCCACAGGGAAATATCAGACCAAGAGAACAGGGCCTCACTTTGCTCTCACACATGTGAGAGTTAAACTTGTCGAGACTCAAAACATTGTTCCAAACCAAAAAGAAAGATGATGCAAAGCATAATTTAGTGTCACAGATGAAAATATGATTCACAAAAATGACCAACAATTAGATTGGGGGTGGGTCACTATTGGTGAAAAAACATACCTATATTGGTATGTTGTGATAAAAGTTTTGCATAACTTCTGTACATCAAAAATGTATGATAGAAATTGAAAGACTGACCAAAATTGAAAGGACTCTCCAATCAATAAAAACATCTGTTAGTGTAAAATACTTTTTTCTTCCTGTTCATTTACTGAACTGCTTTATCTTACTGGTTTTGCAGGGCGAGGCACCTGTCTCAGCCGACCCTGGATGAAGGCAGGCTACACCTTGAACAGTTTTCCTGTCTATCACAGGGCAGTTTGGTAAAGCCCTTAGTCTAATGTGCACATCTGGGCTGTGGAAAGAAATTCTGTTGCCAGTGTCTTGTGAGACAGACGTGCTAAGCACTATGCTAATGTGGTGCCCAGAATAATATACAGTCACATTAAACAAAAAGTAAATTGTAGATCTATGATCCAGAGTTGAGCCTTTCAACAGGGTAATGATCCCAAGCACATCAGGAAATCCACCAAGGAGTGGGTCAAAAGGGAAAAAGTGGAGTTATGGAATAGCCAACAGAAATTCATCCACAGAAAATGTTGGTTGTGTTCATGTACATCACCTTTATCAGCACTCACTGTGTTCAAGAGGCTGGAATATTTTCTTGTTCAGATATGTGTACGTCTCATTTGTTTCATGAGGTTCTCTGTCAACTTTTAGGACTTATTTTAAAATTCGATGATATTTTAGGTCATGTTTATATAGAAATATAGGCGATTCTAAAGGGTTCGCAAACTCTAAGCGAGTAAACATTTTTACAAAACTTTCCATGACATTGCACTGATTATACCAACACTAACACAAGCCACCCAATCCCACCCTACTAATGAATGGGTGAAGGTGTGTATTATGGGTTATTATCTGTGACTGAGCCAAATAACTATTTTCCATACTGTACAGGTGGGTGGAGTTTGAGGGCCTCATCACCTACATACAAATCTGGTGTGCTGTTTTCCAGATCATTTACCAGTCACAAAATTCTAAACAAATCACCAAATAGCACTATACTATGTTCTCCATTGTTGGAGAAGGGTGAGTTTTAGATATTGAAAGCAAATGAGAAAATGAATGAATGAAATCACAATCTGCTAAAATCCGTTCGATAGTTTGCATTAGCCTGTTTGAAAAAGACATTTGTAGTTTGTTTCACTCAAAATGTAGGCATGTCAGTTCCAACAAGGCAAGATGCCAGCAACAATAACAGTATACAGATATTAAACTCCCACATCGAAAGGAGTCACTTGAGGTGGTTTGGGCATCTGAATAGAATACCTATTGGTTGCCTTCCTTTAGAGGTGTTCGAGGCACGTCCGACTGAGAGGAGGCCCCAGGGTAGATCCAGAACCCACTAGAGGGATTATATATGGTATTAAACTAACAAATCAGATATAAGCTAGTGAACTTATATTATATATTATATTATATAAATATATTATAAAATAAAACTAGACACATCTACACATAATACTACATTACATTTACACACATCACCCTGAACAGGAAACAACTTTTCACGCTCACGTCCACACCTAGGGGCAATTTGGAAAAGCCAATTTGTAGAACCAAACACACTGTCCAAAGGGTGTGCAGTAATCAGTAAATATTACAGAACAGCTAAACTTTCTGTAGGCTTCAGTACTGATCATAAGCTGCTTTTAGCAAAAGTGAAATTATAAACCCACATACTGACTCATAATTTGTCAGATTTCAAATATTTATTGTTGTTTATTGTTGTTTGCCGTTAACATTATGTTGATGTGTATTTGATGTTTATAAACTGTTGTGCAATTTGTGATATAGCATTGTTCCAACACATATCTCTCCTTCTCCACACACACTCGTTTATCTTTTGAGCCTCCACAATGACTTCTTTCCTGTTTCCTGTCCTTCGGAGCACTCAGCAGGAAGTGTCCCTGCTCTCCTACACTGTGACACAGCTGCGCATCACACACAAGTCTACACGGACAAAGGGGACCAGATCCTGCAGGATATGCACAGTATTGCTCACAAGCAACACGCAAGTCATCCACTTTTACACACTTTATTCACTTTCGCACACTGACACATCACATACACTACCAACTCATTATGGTGTAGAGTTTGTGTGAAAGGAACTTTTGAGAGCAACTCCAGGTGGAATTTTTGCCCAAAAAGGACAAAGTCCAAAGACCTTCACTGCAGGGATATTATGTTATTAACCCCATGACCCTGCTAGGATTAAGCACAGAGTTAAGGTTTAGGGCTCAGAGTTTTCAGTGGCGGTGGCACAATGGCATAGTGGTTACCACGTCTGCCTTACAGCAAGATAGTCCTGGGTTCAAGTCCCGGGCTCAGACATTTCTGTGTGGAGTTTGCATGCTTGCATGATTTTTCTCTCCGGTTTCCTCCCACAGCCCAAAGACATGCACGTTAGGCTAATTGGCTGTTCCAAATTGCTCCTAGAAGTGAGCGTGAATGATTGTATGTGTGTTGGCCCTGCAAGCTGTTCAGGGTGTACCCCGCCTTCGCCCAGAGTCGACTGGGATAGGCAACAGCTTCCCCGCGACCCTAATAGGATTAAACGGTTCGGCAAATAAATGAATGAATAAAATATATAGATAAGGTTTAGGGCTCAGGGACAATGTCCAGAAGAGGACAATGTGTGTATGGTGTGAACAGGGGTGAGAGGTTACTTGTAAGGAGCTATTGCTGTCACGATGATCTGGGTGACGAGATAACAAATACTCAGCTGTGGGAAGAAGGAAATTACTTCCAACCCATGAGGGACAAAGGCCACAAGAGAAAGTGTGACAATGAAACAAGAAATTCACAAGTGTGTGTGTGTGTGTGTGTGTGTATACTTAACACATATTGAGGAATGGAATACATTATACCCTTTTACCCAGCAGAATAAGTAAATTTTTGAGAAGTGAAGACATTTTGTCTGGTCCTCACTTCTTCAAAGGCTTTATGAGAGCTAAAGGAAATCCTTCCAAACTTCCCTGTTACATAAAAAAAAAAAAAAAACCTAAATAAATTAATAAATAATCATCATATCAAATAACCATCAAATAATCATCATATCAAATAACCATCAATCATGGTTAGCACGTTCGCCTCACAGCAAGAAGGTTCTGGGTTCGATTCCCGGACTCGGGGCGTTTCTGTGTGGAGTTTGCATGTTCTCCCCGTGTTAGCGTGGGTTTCCTTCGGGTATTCCAGTTTCCTTGCACAGTCCAAAGACATGCACAGTAGGCTGATTAGCGGTTCCAAATCGCCCCTAGGTGTGAGAGTGAGTGTGAATGTTTGTGTGTGTGATGGCCTTGCGATGGCCTGGCGAGTTGTTCAGGGTGTACCTCACCTTCTCCCAGAGTTGAGCCTCCCTGCAACCCTAATTAGGATTAAGCAGCTTAGAAAATGAATGAATGAGTCAGTATTCATCGTCAGGTGGTTTTTAGCCTGTTTGAAAAGGCAACCGTTTGTAGTTTGCTTCACGCTCGCGAGAGTGCGAAATCATGAATATATGTTGTAGACGCATCAATTTCAAGAAGGCATGATGCCAGCAATATTCCAGTATACAGATTTTAAACTAACAAATCAGATATAAACCAGTGAACTTCTAAATAAGATAAGACTCAACGCTTCTACATTTGACAGATGCTCTTATCCAGAGCAACTTATACATATCATTTTTATGCAACTGAGGTTTAAGGGTCTTGCTCAAGGGCCCAACAGTGGTGATAGTGGGGATCGAACCGCTGACCTTCGGATCAGTAACCCATCGCCTTAACCACTAAGCCGCCACTGCCCTACATGTTATACTACATTAGAGTTACACACATCACACAGGTGTCATGTATGCACGGTATATACCAGAACATACCAGAACCAGTGTACAACATTTCCACGGCAACTGTTGCTTCCACGTCACTCCTTCCCCACTTTTTGCAGAACAATAGCGACCCCTGTGCGAGGATTTATTATTCTTTTTTCACTAAGAGTGTGTTTTGCAGTTAGAATTAGGTTTAGTTAAGGATTAGGGTAGGGGTTGCGGTTAGGTATTTAGTTGTGATGGTTATTTTGTGTGTGTGTGTGTGTGTGTGTGTGTGTGTGTGTGTGTGTGTGTGTGTGTGTGTGATTAAGCGAGTGAGTGAGTTAGTGTAAAGTTAAGAGTTAGTCACCTCTTTTATAATTGTGTGTATTTATTATGCAGTAGTCTGTAAATTGTCCATCAGCCTCGCATTCTAAAATTCTTTCTCTTTTTGTATTTAGCCCTGTTTTTGTGTGTGAATTATACATTTACCAAACATGAGCTTCAGTTTAACTCCTCAAGCACCCTGATTACTGTTCAGCTTCTGAAATCTGGGTGCTTGAGGAGTTAAACTGAAGCTCATGTTTGGTAAATGTATTATTCTTGTCTAATGTCCTCGTGGTTGATGGTCGGGAAGGTAAAGTGATCAGAAAGTTCAGGACACTATGACACAGCAGTGTGCCCAAAGCCCAGAGGGAAAATTTAATTGTTCAGGTTGGGATTTTAATTATAATTTCCCAGTTAAGACCTTTTAGATTTCTATGTAGTCGTGTGATAACAGTATAACAGTATAGTCGTTGTTCATAACTGAACAAAAGAACGGGTGACACAGAGGTATAGTGGGTAGCACATCCGCCTCACAGCAAGAAGGTCCTGGGTTTGAGTCCCATGGGGAGCTCGTTTTGGTGTGGAGTTTGTATGCTCATCGTGTGCTTGTGTAGGTTTCCTCCAGGTACTCTGGTTTCCTCTCATAGTTCAAAGACATGCACATTAGGCAAACTGGGTGTTCTAAATCGCCCCTAGGTGTGAGTGTGAGCGTGAATGGTTGTATGTGTGTTGGTGCTGTGCTGGTCTGGCGAGCTGTTCAGGGTGTACCCTGTCTTCACCCGGTGTCGGCTGAGATAGGCGCCACCCTCCCCGTGACCCTAATAGGATTAAACCGCTGGACAAATGCATGAGTGAGATGAGTATTAAATATTTCATATTAAAGAGTGCTTGAAGATAATTTGTGGTCATCTGTCTGAAGGTTCAACCAGTAATCCACAGAGGAATGGCTCAAAGAGAAGAGATAAAGGATTGAGGAATGGTCTAGACAAAGCCCAGATTTTAACCCTATCAAAGGGTAACATGTGCACCGAAACCCTCCAACATCTTTCAGCTGAAGGTCGAGTGGGGAAATGTTTTATCAGGGTGATTGCAGAGACTGGTGGACATTACCCAAAATGTCTACAAGAAAGGGGGCCATGCTAGCTTCTGAGGCCAGGGCTGTGCTCACTTTCTTGATTGAGAGACTTGATTGAAGGAGGTAACTCCTGTAGATAGAGGAAGGCGCTGTATTAAACAGCGTGAAATATGTGCTTGTTTACAGATGTTCGGAATAAATGTAAAAAATCAACAATTTCATGGACTGTAGTTGTTTTTCACAGAAATGTATTTAGATTTGACATTTTTACTCAAAGTTCAAAGTTACATTTGAAAGAGTTTAATACTTCTGGAGTTTTTTTCCAGTCTAATTTTGGATTAATGAAGACTTGTAACGGACATGTAAAGAAACAGATTGCACAGCGCTTTAATCTGACACTAACGGACGTACACACTTCTCCTCCCACATCTTTTCCCTCCCCCACTGTCTGGATCTGTCCATCACCCACTCTCTCTGTCTCTGTTTCTCTCTTCCTCTGTGTTTTGGAATGCAAGCCGTCGGGGTCCTCATTGTCTTCATCCGTATGACCACATTACAGGGAACCGTCACCAGGCAACATCTACAGGCTCTTTGTGGTTGCCATGACGAAGGTTCTTTAATGATTTTGTGCCTGCCCCCATGTGCCTCGCTGTTCGTTGTGGAATGAGGGTCCTTAAAAAACACTCATCCCCTCCCCTTTCTATACCCAACCTAAAACACACACACACACACACACACACACACACACACACACACACACACACACACACACACACACACACACA
>JBCNYH010000015.1:20799196-20807284 GCA_039654325.1 Tandanus tandanus
TCTTATATAGGATTTCAAGCCAAGGCTAATTTGCAATCCCTTTCCATAGTTAGGCTTTTCTTAAACATTAAAAACATTTAAAAAAGAGCCTTCGTAAACTAGAAAATCCATTGTTCAGATTTATATACAATGATTACAATGCAGAAGTATAACATGGTCCCGTAAAACATGGATTAAATAGTGAAAGAAGTTCATCTGTCAGTGATTATAGCTTTGGTTTTGTTTCCGGAAGTGTTTCACCTCTTAAACGATTTCAGATATACATATACACTGATCAGCCTAATATTACCACCACCTGACCGGTCTGGGGCTAGACAGCTCCTTACACAGTCGACTGTAATACACTGTGTGTTCTGATTCGGTTCTATTAGATCCAGCATTAACACTTGCAGCAGTTTATGCTACAAGCAGCTCTTCTGTGGGATCAGACCAGATGCATGAGTACACTCTCACCAGTTCACTGATTGTCCTTCCTTGGACCACTGCGTACCAGGAACGCCCCACTAGACCTGCCATTTTGGAGATGAATAGACTCAGGGATTTAGCCATCACACTCTGGCCTTTATCAAACTCTCAGATCCTTATGGCTCATTTTTTCCTTCAAGAATTGACACAGTCCAGTCCTTGGCGGGCGCCACCGTGATGAGGTCATTCACGGTTATTCAACCAAGGCGAGGTGGATGTCACAGGATATTCAGCTTAATTTAACAACCAAGCCTGATGCGAATAAGTTTTTAAAGTATACTACACTGGAACATCAGCAGGAAATTACACTATTTTATTGAATTTATTTTTGAAGTTTTTCAAGCAGTCCAGTGGACAGTGTAGTCTGGTTGGGTGTGCACACGTCAGATTAGATCGTTAATTCACCACCTGTATATACTTTCAGAAATGAAGGGTATTGAGGGGAGCCTTTTCCCTCGAACCTTCTGCCATCTGAGGAATCATCTGTGCAGGGATTTTCTCTGTCAAGCTCAAAATACTCTTCACCATTTACAGGGATTTTGCTCCGTTTGAAATAGTCCGTGGTGAACTTCCCACTGGTTTTCATGACACCACCACTCCGTATACAAGGAAAATAAAAATCTAGGCTGTATGTTGGAGGTTGGATAGTTTGCATTGACCAGATCACCACTTTATGCGAGTTTTTAACAACTTCATGGCTCAGGAGATTTTTGTGGACTGTTGGTTGAATTTCTTGGTAAAGTTTCTTGTGGTGAAGACGTACAGTCATACTTTGAGGTTACTGTTGTGTGCATTAGTCCACATCTTGCAAAGAGCATGTCCTTTACCTCTAGAGATAATTCAGATAATTTCAGAAGATTTTCACTCCTACAAGAAGTTTCTTTTTGACATTCATCAGAAATGTTCTGTCCAGCTGTACATGATGCAAGTTTGCTGACCATGTTAGTTATAGTCTTTATTCTTAAAACAGTTCTAACTTATTAAATGTGTACAGTATATAACACTTTCCTTTCCTAATCTTATCCAAGTGTAAATCTGCATGTTACATCTGACAGTGTTTGACTAAGTACCTGGTTTTACAAGAACTTTGTGGTTATAAAGTTCTGATGTGGTTATATGTGGGTATTACAGCAAAACAATATCCTATACTGTTACAACAATGTTATGTATGGGGACACTTATTATTTCTTGATACTGATGTATTTGTTGCTCCAACAGTTCTATAATCATTAATATTCTGTTATATTGCTAAAATATGAGGGCGAAAACGTGCATATTTAATTTGAACGTTTAGTGTAGAAGGATTTATAGAAGCAAGATGTGCTTGGTGTCAAAATTTAGGGTAAATTCTGTACTTTCACATGGTGCCATTTATTTTGTTGTACTACCTTTCCCACATGCTAGTACTGACCTTAGAATCCGAAGGTCGGACAGATATTTTTGATTTTCAGCTGTTCATTCATATATCACACATAACACAACATAGGACCTTCATTTTACACAGATCCATTCACTGGGTAGCCAAGATTTAGCACATAAAATTTCTAATGGATATGATGATTAGTTTTTGTGTAATGGGTGGCCAAAAGTGGCATACCTGTGAAATGATTCTGAAAATCGTCTCTATCCTTTGTTGTTCAATAGTTATGGAAGCTTGAAATGGTCAGAAATTTAAAGTCCATATTTTGGTTGCAATTTTGGAAAACAAATCTGAGGGGGTCAGGTGGGGCACTTTCTGAAAATTGGTTGATTTCACATGGAATGACCCTTGTGTTTTTGGTGGGATGACATTTTGCTGAATTTCGAGCAGTGACTCTGGCAAACTGTGACGGTATCTGCCATTTCCAGTCAAGAATTATCCACTTGGAGTAATGTTTTTTTAATCCTGGGATAATGGACCAATCACATCATTGCCATTCCCGTGTAGTATATACTAATTTGCGAGGGTGGGCTGAAAAGTTCATAGTTATCCATCTGATGATCAGGATGAGAGCTTCTATACTAAAGTGATCCAAGCTCTGCATCACAGGTGGAAGAAGTGAGAATGTTTTTGTTTCAGTGACCCTTTGCTTGTTACTCAGTTTGTTGTCCATCTTTTCAGCAGAAGGCTCTAATCAGCTTTAGCATTTTGAAAAGCAGCAGGTGGATTAGCCCTTCAAACCTTATCATCCAAGAGCCTGAGATTGCTTACAACAACCGACCCCCAGACACCTGTTCTTCACTTCACACACAGTTTCATATGGTTCTATATGAACTATGTGACTACATATGAGCATATTGTTCATCCAAAGGTTGACCCTTAAATTGGATCAAGCTCTGAGTGGGTTAGGAGGAGGAGCCCAATTCTGAACATTTTGTCCCCCTGTTCATAATTTCCTAATGACCTGGCTGTGAGGCATGTGATATGACAACAGAACTAGAAAATAAGCACTGGGACAGTGCATGAACCTCTGCCATGTGGGCTATGTGTACCTGTGTGGGCGGGGAAATGTGTTTAGGCCAATGGCAGTGACTGAATGCCTGTGAGTAATTCTCCAAAATGTAATGGGTTCTTTCCAGGCCCAGGCCCCACCCCTTCACCAAGTTTGATAAAAATCAGATCAGTAGTTTTTGCAGAAAAAAAAAATCTGTCATAAAAATATGCTTGTTAAAAAAAACCTTTAATAATTTCCTAGAACTAGATCATGGTCTGGACCTGCTTCAAAATATTACAGGTTCTTGCCAGGCCCATACCCCATCCCTCCACCAAGTTTGGTAAAAATCGGTTCAGTAGTTTTTGTGTAATCCTCCTAACAGCCAGACAAACAAACAACCAGATGCTGGTGAGCGCATAACCACCCCAACCAAGCGGGGGAGGTAATGATGTGTCTTTTATTCAAAACACTGTCCAGCAACTTGCTGGCTTTGTGTTATTTCAGAAGTCTTGTTAGTGCAGTACAATGATAAGATACACACACTTCGTATATTATTACATTATATTAAATCTCTTTGATGCAATAATTTAGGTTTCTGGGCAACTAAACATTAAACTGGGTAAGCACATTGGAGTTTGGACTGGTCCAGTGTGATAACTAATAAATGTAGTGTTTGTCCACACCTGCACAGTAGAGCCTGAAGAATGTTTTGAAAGCTGTTGGACTCCTGTTGCAGTCATTGGTTTGCGATGTGTGTGTGTGTGTGTGTGTGTGTGTGTGTGTGTGTGTGTGTGTGTGTGTGTGTGTGTGTGCGCGTGTGTAATGGTGCCTGCATCTGGTTCCTGGTGGTCTTAGTAGAGGGTCATAAGAGAAGACCAGAGTAGTACGAGTTGTCTTCCTGTAATCAGTCACTATGTTTCCTTGCATTGATGTCCTCTGGTTGGCTCAGCAAACTTTGTGTTACCCTTTAACCACATTAAGACAGAAACTGTGTGATTGGATCCTGTCTCAAACCTGAGGCAACATATTGTTCAACATATGAAGGAACTTTCTTGCTGAATTCAAGGTATAATATAATTCAGCCAGAGCGAAGAGGTCCACATGATTGCGTTGAGACGGAATTCAGTTTGGTTCTATTTCTATTGTTTTTCTACAGAAAAGAAAAAAGCAGTAGAGGGTTGGTGACCTGTTCTCCAGTAAGGATCTCACCCAGCTATTAGATTTAGTGGTGAAGTAAAAATGTCCGATAAGCACATACCAGACACTGTTGGGTTATTGTTCAGGTTTCTATAGATGTGGAAATCAACAGGTCAGCAAAAGGCCGAATGAAGGGAGTCTTTCTTTCATTTTTTGATAATGATGGTGCGGCTCAAGGTTTTCCAAAACCCTGACACACCAAGCACGGAGTAGAACCCATTATATGCGGTGAATGTGATATTTACGTTTTTAAGTATTCCACCTGCTTTCTCAGAATATAAAGCAAGCCCACTTTTTCTTGTAATCCTCCCCCACCCCCCCACCCCGCTGATTCATGAGTCGGGAAGTATCCTGCCTCTAACAATATGGCCTTCTTGATGTATGTCTGAGTGATTGGTGGAGTGAACGTGGGCAGCGCTGTGTTGGATTCTTATCAGAGTTTGGCCAAATGTTGCAGCAGTTTCCCTGACTGAGGTCATAGCTCATAAAACACTTGATTTTTTTTTTTCCAAGCACTTGGCTCACATTAATGTCCTGGTTTTGTAATTTATATATCCTTAAGCACTGTGCAGAGTGCACCATGTAAATTGTTGCTTTTTTAGTGTGCATATCACGTTCTGTAGGAGAATTAGTTGCTAGATTAGTGTGTAATTGTGTAATGTTCATTTTCATGCTGTGGATTTGTGAAGAATGGAGACCTGTTGAGTGAGGAGTCGTTGCTAAGCCTCTATTACGAGTATTTATTCCTTTGATTTCTCAATTCATACATAAGAGCATGAAAACAATGCTACGTTTCCTTACATATCCTGACTAAACTGTGAGCAGCATTTTCATAGTGTGTGAAATTTTGTTTCTATTGTTGTTGCCCATTACTGAGCCTTTAAAGCTTTCCTCCCTTTGTCCTTTGACTTGAGAAAACCAATATATGTCAGTCCTAAAAAATCCCAAATGGCGTGCGTGTGTTTTCCAGGCTTGCACTGAACTCTTAAGTACTGTGCTTTGTTTTTTAAGGAAGGCTTGAATTGAGACTCCGTCTATTAGCTCATTGTGGCAGAAGCATAAGGGGAATGATTTGTGTCATGGCCACTTACATGGGAAACGTTATAACAGCGTCCCACCTATAGCAACATGAACCTGATGAGATCATGAGGTCACATCCTGTATATAGACAGTGTCTCACCTCACACTCACCTTTCATTATCATGCAGCCCTCAGAATTAGGACTTATTCCTGTGTGCGCACAAGTGTGTCATTGTTTATTTCTCTTTTAGTACAGAGTGATTGCACTTTGGAGGTTGGCCATTTTCTCCATGTACATGCTCATGATAAAAAAACAAATAGAACATAGTGTGTGAGGACACACACACACACACACACCTTGTGACTATAGCACACTCTTCAGACCTGCAGTTTAATCTCCCTGGTAATAAAATCTTCAGAGAGATGTTCTGTTATTTCATGGAATCTCCCTTTTTACAGAGCCAAGTTTTTGGTGACTGGTAATAATAATAATAATAATAATATTAATAATAATGATGATAATATTTTGTAATAATAATATCAATAATAATAACAATAAAAATAATATAGAGGATGATGATACTACTACTACTACTACTAATAATAACAATAATAATATTAATAATAATATAGATGATATTTTGTAGTAATATCAGTAATAATAACAGTAATAATAATAATAAAGATGATTATGATGATGATGATAATGCCATTGCTGGAGATCTGTTTCATTAATCATACTTTCTGATGTTATTTTTCTTTTGAGAGCCAAAGGGCTAATATTTCTCTAAGAGCTACACCTACTGTTAAACATGTGAGGGTCTCCTGCACCGTGCTGTCTTGAAGGGGCTGGATTAACCCAACCTTAAACACATGCTGTTACACAAACGCACAAGCCCATATTAAGACCAGTTAATACTTGTGTGTTGAACATAGGCTGTAGCCTGAGGTACATCTCTCTACAAACATCTCTGAACATGAAACCTGAGAGCCATTTCAAAAGAAGATCCATTAAACAGAAGAGTGCTGCCTTGCTGCTATAATACACAGCTGTGTTAGTGAAGCAGGACTTTTGACTTAAAGTGAAATCAGGAAAGCCTTCCAAACTCTCCTGTTTCACATGAACATGTGTATATTTTCATTACCAGGTGGTTTTTATTTACATTTTCGAAGTTGCAATCTGATAAAATCCATTTGATGGTTTGCATTAGCCTGTTAGAAAAGGCTGTTGTTTCATTCTCGCGAGTGCGCAAAATCACAAGAATAGGATGTGAATCCCCAGGTCATACTAGGAGTTCAACTAAGCTGACCTTTTGTGTGACATGATTCGAGCAGTGACCAATCAGAGCTTAAAGATACCATTGATTGAAAGATGCTGCCGAACACTGAATACTAATAATGACAATAATAAGCTATGTGTTATGTTAATATAAGCTAATGATAATACAAGTTATTTTTTAGTGAAGTAAGTAAATACTGCTGAAGGATCTACACTTTCTGTAGGGAACTAGCTGTTCACTGCTCACACATTTGGAAACATGTGAGAGGGTTACCTAGGCAGCCAGAGCTGACCATGAATACTTCCCTGAGTGATTCGCTTGTCGTGAAGCAATTTACTTATCACATGGTTTGCCTGTTGCTCATCTCTTCCTTGGTGAGCTTCTTGATGCAGCGATAGTTTTGTCTAGGTTTGCTGTTTTTTGTTCTGCTCAGTTACTTTAAATAAACGAAGAATACACAGGAGAGAAAGGCGAGACTGCAACGCACGCAAAGCCGTCGCATGTGATTGTTGTTGCCCAAAACTAGAGCCTAAATCACATGACCAAAAATATGTGGACATCTGGCTATCAGACCTACATGTGGCTTTTGCCCTAATGAAAAAATTTAATTTAATCACTAGTAAACAGTAATGTATCTACTCTAGAACCCATACGAGTTGGGTTCTATGGGAGCAGCCGTAGCCTAATGGTTAGAGAAGCGGCTTTGGGACCGAAAGGTCGCTGGTTCGATTCCCAAACCAGAAGGACAAATGTGTGGCGGTGGGGGAGTGAGCTGCACCTTCCCTTCCTCCACCTTCATGGCTGAAGTGCCCTTGAGCAAGGCACCTAATCCCCAACTGCTCTCTGGCGCCCCAATGTGTGTGACTGCTCCGAGTGTGTGTGTGCTTACTGTTTACCTGAGTGTGTGTGTGTGTGTGTGTGTGTGTGTGTTCACTTTGGATGAGTTAAATGCAGAGGCAATAATTTCCCTTGCGGGATTAATACAGTATGGCAAAAAAATCAAAAATCAAATCAAATATAGATTATTGGATCTGATGGGTCTCCATACAAGGGTCCAGAACTGACGCTGTGGTGTGGACAGGGCCTTAAAGAAACCCCATGAAACTAAAGTTAAGAGATGGTTAGGAAACAGTCGCCTTACAGATTCTACCGCATAAATGTATTTGGTAACACTATAAATTAACTAAATGTATAAATGGGCTTTTTGGTTGGTGCAGTACCGTTTCCTTTAGACCCCTCTATGTTAGTTAAATGAAAGGTTCTGGAGGAATTCCGTGATCAAATGCAGTGTTCAAGGACCAAAGAGAGAAAAGTCCAGGATGTGAATTTGTCACACATTCACACCTTCATTCTTACAAGATACTCGCTGAGACTCTGGTGCTTGTTCACTCGCTCTCTGTGCTCTTAAGTTGTTCGGTGAACTTACATGTGGTGTTTTACTGTACATCTCACCTCCCTGATAAACAGAAAAGGTTCTTTTTTCAGTAAGAGAGAATGATTTGTGATTCAGCACCTGTAAGTGAGTCAGTGACTACTCATAGACTGCAGGACGTGTGTGTTATTGAACAATGCTATTGTAGCCAATGAAAACCAAAAAAATTATTCCGACAAGTATACTGAGGTAAAGGTATGGCTAAATAAAAAAATACAGCACACTTATACAACTTAACAAAATGAAGATAAATCAGAAACCAAGTACTATTCAAGTATTT
>JBCNYH010000015.1:20884365-20911806 GCA_039654325.1 Tandanus tandanus
CAACGCCAAGGAGGTCATTTGGAACATATTCTGGAGAGAACATAACTTTTGTGCAAAGCGTCCTAGATTACTGAAACCTTTGGGTATAATCATACACAGACAGAAGTTCGTGTGTACAAACTTAGAATAATTTTGCTTTATTTTTGTAGGAGTAATTAAGAAGTTTATGGGTTCTGGTTTTTTTTGGGTCACCCTATACTAACACAATTATTCACCTCAAGCTTAGTAAATATCAGTAAATAGTCCCCTCGATAACTCAAAAGTACAGAGTAGGGATGGGAATTTCAAGCTAATATTCAAGATATTTAACAGTTATGTGCTGAAGGCGACTTGGATGACCGTGCGATGCTTAGCAAGTGCTGCAAAGCAAGGTAGAAGAATTCCTCGTGTTTATCTTAACATTATACACTGCCTGGCCAAGAAAAATACTGTAATATTTTGTTGGACCACCTTTAGCCTTGATTACAGTACGCAAGCACCATGGCATTGTTGCCTAAGTGTGTAGAAAGTGTGTCATGGAGGGTATATGCTGTAATCAAGGCTAAAGGGTACAACAGAATTGTTGTTTGAGTTAGTGTTAGTGGGTTTTTTTGTTTTGTTTTGTTTTGTTTTTATTAAATTTTTTTTTTGGTTGGGCAGTGTATAATCCACCCCCCACACCACCCTGTGAACACCCCAATCCCATCTGATCTCAGAAGCTAAGCACGGTCGGCCTGGAATTACCAGGTGCCGTTCAAGGGGTGCTGAGGGAAGCCAAAAGTCAGACCCGGGTAATATGCCTAGTCAACCATGGGCACCTTGTGCTTGGAGTAGGTAATTTATGATATAATAACCCTTGAACCAGGCTTACATGTTATACTCTGCATTTTCAGCTTTATTAAAAGAATGTGGCAAAACTGTGCCATGACACTTTGATTTGTGTGATCAGTTCGATAAATTCTCCCATAAACACTCATTTACTGAACACTTTCTTCTTCTTCTTCTTCTTCTTCTTATCAGTGGTTTCCTTTTACCTTCCCAGAAAACACGCAGTATCAGTGGACTTACTGCTTTAATGTGGGACAGTGGTGGCTCAGTGGTTAAGGCTCTGGGTTACTGATCAGAAGGTTGGTGGTTCAAGCCCCAGTACCACCAAGCTGCCACTATTTGGCCCTTAACCCCTTAATTGCGATTTAAAAGTATAAGTAACTCTGGATATGCCAAATGCTGTAAATGTAATGACATGTGTAATGACTGTGCATGCATATGATGCCTAGAATCAGACAGACGACCTAGAACGTATCCATCATAACCCAGACGAGGATAAAGCACCTAATGACTTATTTACAGATAGAACAAATTAGACATGCTTCAGAGAAGTCGACGCAGGATGAGTTCACAGTTTAGTGTAGGGAACTGTGGCACAGATATGGTCTGCATTAGAGCTGACACTGGGTGAACTTCAGACCTTGCAATCTCACATGATGACTGCTTCAAAGCCCTCAGCTTCTTTTCATTTAGCTTTGAGCCGCCTGTCAGTCAGGTCATCAGCCAGTTTAGGGTAACGCTTTTAATCCGGCGAACTGGATTTCTCCCTTTTTTTTCCCCTCCTTCTCATATCCCAGTTTCGCATCTGTCATCTGTACGGTTTTTCGGTGGATGAGATTTTGTGTGTGTGTGAGTGCATGTGTATGCGTGTGTGTATGTGAGTGTGTGTCTCTTTGGACTTATGCATTCCTGCTTTCTTTCCTGTTAACCTGGTAGGCCTACCATCTCTCTCTCTCACTCTCTCTCTCTCTCTCTCTCTCTCTCTCTCTCTCTCTCTCTCTCTCTCTCTCTTTCTCTGTCTGTCTGTCTCTCTTTCACTCTGTCACTTTGTCCTACCTCTACCCCTCCGAACTTTGACCATCTTGTATTTCTATCTCCTCTTTCATTGGCAAAGAGGCTGTCGCTGTGGTTGTTGATTGTCACTTCCTTCGCCGTGGTCGATCGTAGTACCCGAGGCTTGTGTTCAACACCAAATTATGTGCAGTGATTTAAATTATGGAGAAAGGAAACATTTTTCTGCATTGATATCACTATGTAAATGTCACTGGTATTAGAGTGCAGATCGGCCCGCATTTTTCTGTCCGAGCCTGGCCCGCGTCCGACAGAGCAGTAACCGAACCCGACCCGAGCCCGACAGGCATTAAGATATCCGACACCGTTAAAATCATCAAGTGAAACAGGCCCATTGGCTACATAATAAGCTGTTTTAAATTTAAAATGTTCAATGCCTTATGGCGCTGATGTGCCCAAGGTCGACCCGAACCCGAGCATCATTTTTCTAAATATCTGTCTGAAGTTCTGAACCCGGCCCGACCCGTCGGGTACCGTCGGGCTCGGGTATCCACTTACTAACTGGTATGTCATGGTTTGGGCCACTGTTCACTCAGACATGTGAGTGGTCAGATCCTGGTTCACTGTGAGTGCTGCCACTGACCTCTTCAGGATCTTGAATGAACATACTGTAATGTCCATAAGTAAAATACCAATAAATATTTACCTGTATTACTTGCCTACTCTAATGACCAAGTGCAATGAGATCTAAATCAATTTACCCATAGTTCTCTGGTGCATTTTTGTCCCATCTCATCTGGGAGTCCTTGAAGTCACGGCAGGGACTTGTATTATAGAAACAGCATCTGAAAAGATCTTCCATTCCTCTTGAACTAACTGACTGGAGCGAGGCATAAAGTCTATGCAGGAATGAAACCAAACGACGAGAAGAAATAGACTACGTTCCAGAAACACTATCAGGACTGTGAAATGATATTTTTCAACTTCTTGCTTCCTACTGTGTGAATGCTTTTTGAAAGTTTCATTCATTTTATTTATTCATTCATTCATTCATTCATTTATTTGATATGAGTTTTGTTTTAACTTTGCCGAAATGGATTAACAAATAAAATGAAATTTGCAAATTATGAGAACAAGCTCATACAGACAGCATCATGCTAATGCACTTATGCTGATTGGCCTGTGCCAGATTTCCCTCACTGTTAGTTACCTTTTGTTTTATTTTTTTGATTGATTGATTGATTGATTGACTGGGCTGAAGCTCTCACTCCCTTGGGCTTGTTCTGAGTGCTGATTTGCAACTTGTGTGTCTGGTCTCTTTTCAGGACATATGCCCTGCAAAGGGTACGTGATGCATTCAGAGAGAACCAGAATGTCAAGGACCCAAACGTTCTGCAGCAGCTGTTGAACAAAGCACACGACAATCTGGCCATCATCCAGAGACAGGTACCACCATAAAAAACAAATAAATAAATACGCCTATGTAACACAGAACAGGCAGTCAGAACTCTCTATCTCTCTCTCTCTCTCTCTCTCTCTCTCTCTCTCTCTCTCTCTCTCTCTCTCTCTATATATATATATATATATATCTCACACTCGCTCTCACACACCCTCTCACTCTCTTTTTCTCTCACACACACCCTTTCTCACTCTCTCCCCCTTTCTCACACACACTCTCTCCCTTTCTCTCTCGCTCTCACACTCTCGCTCTCACACACCCTCTCAGTCTCTCTTTCTCTCTCACACAATCTTCTCTCTCTCTCTCTCCCCCCCTCCCTTTCTAATTTTCTTTTTAGCTGAAAGCATTTGTGGGATAGTAAATAAATTTGATATGGAATATACACACAGGAAGTGATGCTTGACAACTGAATCATCTCGCCAATGAGCAACAAGCAAAAAGTGCTCATGGACGACCATTTCAAAAACATGGACCCAAGCATGGCGTTTACGGTTATCCGTGTAAAATTTCTGTGTGCAGTCGTAAATTACGCGGTAATAATGAGCTGCTCTTCCATGTTGATGTGGGCGGGGTCATTACGATCCTGTTCGTTGTTTTCTATGGAAAATGTTTCGAGGAACTTGGTGTTTGGAAGCATCTGTCAATCAACGGTATCTTTAAGCTCTGACTGGTTATCAATCAAACCACTTTGTGGGTAACTTCAGCTCAGGTGAAGTCTGTACCCGCCCAAAATGAGCCGGTGTTCACTGACTGTACATGGTCGCTTGTTGCTCATCACTTCCTTTGTGCACGCCCCTTTACAGTGTGAACCCTGAATAGTGTAGAACTGTATTCCCCTCCATCAGGTTTAGTTTAACTGTCTAAACACAGGTGGATCATGGGCCATGGAAGAACCCATGAGATTTTGGAGTGGATCTCAGGGAGGACCCACAGAAATGTGAAATCACTACATTATTGCTTTTCTCCTATTGGAGTTGAAAGGACCTATCAGGAAATATTTCCGTCTTGTGATCTTTTCAGTGCGTCCACACCAAAAGAATTCATCAGCAGCAAATCGTACTCCAAAACATTTTTACTGTTTGAGCCATCCCATAATTCTACCTTTGAGTATATTCATTTTCTTGTGCACACAGATCATGAAACCTTGTGTGTTGCTACAGAGCTGTTTTTTCAGGGCTGAAATGCCTCAGGCGTTGATGTTTTCCAGCTGCAGTGTGGTCTCACTGTAGAGGTGTAATCCAGTCTTTTTTTGAGATCAATGATCCAAACATGTACACTGAGTGGCCTTTGTTCTCTGTACCACCAGTGAATAATTTGGCGTGATGAATCTGAAAGAACGAGATTGTAGATGTAAGCAGCCAAAATGAGTTTCCTTCGGAGGGTTTCTGGGCTCAGACTTTGAGAAAGGGTGAACAGCGCAGACATCCGGGGGGGAACTCGGGGTAGACCCACTGCTCCACCACATCAAAAGGAATCGGTTGAGGTGGTTCGATTATCTGATTAGGATGTCTCCTGGTCGCCTCCCTTTAGAGATGTTGCGGGTGTGTAGGAGGAGGCCCCAGTGCAGACCCAGAACTTGCTGGAGGGATTATGTAATCCCATCCGGCCAGGGACTGCCTTGGATTCCCCCGGGAGGAGCTGGACAGTGTCTCTGGGGAGAGGGATACCTGGGTTTCCCCCCTAAACTTGTTGCCTCCTCGATCCGAACCTTGAATAAGCGTAAGGATAGATGGAAATCTAAGCGCGTATGCAAAACTTTAGTTATATGCTCCCCATACCCGGGGCCGGCTGGACCCTCGTCCATTGTTGCTCCAAATCAAACCATCTGCGCAGTCGCCAAAATGTGTGTAAATAAAAAAGATCCTTACAGGCTTCTGAGTTCTCATGAAAAATGCTGGGGATAAGTTTTTACTTCCTCATGGAGCAGTTGTAATAAAGGTTCATTTCATGGAAACAACATATACTGCAAATTCAGGTTTCCATACAAAGCACCCCATTAGGGACATGCATATTTGGAAATTTGCACTTAAGAGTGCTATTCATCTTAAAATCCAGTAGATGGCAGTAAACGTCAATAGTGACAATACATCTCTATTTGAGCCTTTAAGGTTGACCCTCCTTTTTAATTTATTAGATATATTTAGTAAATTTATATATTTTTAAATAATTAGTTTGTATGAGCTAGCTGTTAATCAGTTATAGGTAACATATTAGGTACATTTACTCACTCATTCATTTTCTGAACCTGCGTAATCCTATTCGGGTCGCGGTGGGGCTGCAGTCCATCTCAGCCGTCACTGGGTGAAGACGGGGTACACCCTGAACAACTCATCAGACCATCTCATGACAACACACACACACACACACAAAACCATTCACACTCACACCTAAGGGCTTGTTTTTTGGACTGTGGGAGGATACCGGAGTACCCGGAGGAAACCCATGCAAGCACAAGGAGAACATGCAAACTCCACACGAAACACCTGAGCTGAGCCTGGGACTCAAACCAGGACCTTCTTGCTGTGAGGCGGAACGTGGTAACCACTGCACCTCTCTGAGTTCATTCAGAAAAAATGAATATATGAACAAGACCACAATCGAGAATTACAAAAACCGGTTATAATGAATCCTGATGTTTATGTTGTTTTTATGATGAAACTTTGCGTTAAAGGAAGATTGTTCCTGATGGGTACCGTTAAAGATCCCAGTCACTCAGGAGGGAAAAGCTCCAGGTTACAGTGTGTATTTTTGTTAGGAATGAGTGTGTGTGCTGTAAACCCATGCACCAGTACATCACTGCATCACTTCACACATGGACAGATACTGACTGGTTGTGTTTGTAGGTGGTATCCTGGTGTTTGTGACTGGCCAGGCAGAGGTGCATTCTGTGTGCAGGAGACTGAGGAAGGCTTTTCCTTATAGACCTAATGTACAGCATACTGGTAGGTGCACACACACAAACACACTTATGAATACACATACACTTTAATACACACACGCGCGCACACAAATTTAAGAAAAAGTGCTGTGCTGTGTGTGTTGGTACAGAAACGGAGGACCCAGAGGTGATGATAACGAAGAAGCAGAAGCAGAAAAAGCCAGTGGTATGTGATATGGATTGTTTTATACATATATATATATTTATTTTTTACAGCTTCTCTGATTTCTTCCATGTAACTCACCAACCTCTCTTTATCTCCTCCAGTCTCTTCCTCGCATTGATCTGGATAACTACTCTGCCCTACCTGTGGATGAAGGGGATGAAGATCGCCAGGCTGGCATTGATGATGATGCTGATGAAGAGGAAGGCTCAGATCTGGATCTAGGAAATCACCCAGATGATGCTGGTCAGACTTTATTCAGTATTTGTGAATGAGGAACTTATGATTGTGATGATTGAAGAATAAATAGTGAGAAAATGACTGTAGTTAAAGGGTTCTGGGTGGCTTCAGCTTTGTACTAAATATCAAGGTTCCTCCGATACCATTTTTTCTTACAGATACGTCACCTGTCAGTGTTTAGTATATACTACACTGGAACATAAGAAAAGCAAACTTAAACAAGATGTTTCGGGGGGGGGGGTTGTTTTTTTGTTTGTTTTAAGTTTGACACTGCTCTTCATCAGAATGGTCACACATGTCTTTACGGCATCTTTTAAAATTCATAGTCTAAGTTTAATATATACTACCCAGAAACATGAAAAACTAAACTAAAGCAATATTTTAGCTCCGCGGTTAGGTATTCACCATGCATATATTTGCCTGTTAGCAGTGGTGGGTCAGTGGTTAAGGCTCTGGGGTGCCATTCGGAAAGTTGGGGTTCAAGCCTGAGGCCCACCAATCTGCCGCTGTTGGATCCCTGAGCAGGACCTTTAACCCTTATCTGCTCAGTTGTATAAAAGTTGCTCTGGGTAAGGTCATCTGCCAAATGCTTTAAATGTAAACATAAGCAGGATTACGTACAAACTACTGAACCAATTTTCAGTGAACTTGGTGGAGGGATGGGGTATGGGCCTGGAAGAACCCTTAACATTTTGGAGCAGATTCTGATCACCATCCAAATCCAGGAATTTATTAAAGGCTTTTTAACAAACATTTATTAAAGGATTTTTTTTCTTTTAGAAGAATTATGAAAAAAATTATGGATCTGATTTTCATCAAATTTGGTGGACGAGTGGGGCCCAAAAAGAACCCATTACATTTTGGAGGTGATCTGTGAATGTGATCATGTGGAAAAAAATCTTGCAAAATCTCTATTTTTAACATGGAGCAAAATATTCCTCTGATGCCCACTAGGGGGAGACATTTCATTATAATTATGCCAAGTTATAATAATCTGTTTGCGCCTATTGCAGGATCCTTACACACCGAGTGCTCCTCTAGTTTTTGGGGGTTTTTTTCACACTCTCCATCACTGTGTCTTTTTAAACTCATTTAGTATGTATTTCTTGGAACCCTAAGAAAAAGAAAAATCAGATTTGTGTTATATTTACATTTTTTAAGTGTAACTGAGATCACATGCTAGGATCTTTACATGTTTGCTACTAACTAGTTGGGTCTCCAAGATTGAAAGCGCTGTATAACTAACAGACAGATATCTCACCAGAGTTAACCTTACCAGTCTGGATTGATTCTGGAATTCGGCCAGCTGTGATCTTTGCAGGAGGAAACCAGAGAGGAGGGAGAAAGAGGAGGAGGGGATGAACGGAGTGATTTGTGTGAATTTTATTCATTTTACATTTACATTAATGCCATTCTGCAGACGCCCTTATCCGGAGAAACTAACATGTTTCATACAACTGAGCAATTGTGGGTTAAGGGCCATGGGGAAACATTGTAGAAGGTTATCTATAAAGTGTTGTAGGTGTGGTCTTCCCTCATGGACTCAGAGAATAACCTGAATGTGTTTTCTCATTTTTGATTTTTAGAGGAGAAGGCTGATCCCTCCATTCCTCTGTACGTGCTGCCGCTTTACTCTCTTCTGGCACCTGAACTACAAGCTAAAGTAAAAGTTCTCTTCTGTTTGTTACATTGATCGAATTCAAGCAATATTTCAGCTTTGGCAATATTTGCATATTATGTATGGGTGGGGATAGGGGTGTGTGGGCACGGGTGCTGCATGAACATGTATACATGTATGAATCGTGTGAACGTGAACAGACTTTACTCTGCCAGTTTTTAGGTGTAATGTCTGATTGAGCCCAATAGAGATTAGCACAGATCATTGTCTGTCATTGACCTTTTTTCTCCTTCTCTCTTTTTAATAAACCCTCATTAAAAAAGCTAAAAGACGTGGAATCCCTCGGGTACAGAAAGCACAGAGCTTCCTAATTACTGCTTGGGTTGATTGAGGGTTTAATTTCTTTCTCGCACTGAACTCATCTCCGTCTCATCCACTAATGCGAACGTTGCGTTCTCAGTTGCTCAATAGGGGCGACTCACAGTAGGGATCGATTCCCATGTTGCACTCAGAGGACGTACTCCGACTCAGCTATCTGTACTGCGCCTCAGATCATTGACTCCTAAAGTCCAGTTTGAGACTTTGCGTGACTGACGTGTACGTCCCTCAGATGTGGTTCGCTCCTAATGCTGGGAAGAGGTGCACCTGGGAGCGGTTCAGATGGGCTTGTGCACAGTGTGATTTCCAGCCCCACCCAAGCACACAACTGAAACAGAAACAAGCTGCGTTCTTTGACATTTAGTGGAGAACATCTGAGTTAATAATGGAGCGTTCACCACAAACTGTAGTCCTGATTCATGCTTCATTCAGTTACCGCTGTTAAAAGCTTACAGTATGTACACTAGAGATGCTCCCATACCACTTTGTCCTTCCTGATTCTGTGTGTGTGTATGTATATATATATATATATATATGTGTGTGTGTGTGTGTGTGTAAAAGAACTGTTGAAGCCATAATAAGTTTTAAAGTAAAACTTAAACAGTAGCATCTTTAAAGTTTATTATAATTCCTGTAAGCTAACTGTTTAGCATCGTCTCCTAAAAGTAGTTATGTAAAGTCGACTGATTTGTCAGTAATCTGTTTTTCTTTCAGACTGACATTGTGAATCTTATCACACTGTGTGAATTCACTTTGCTGCAGTTTGTCCTTTCTTGTCTCATTTACCTCGGTGAACTTGTACTCTTTTACACAGTGCATCTTTTTTGGGATGTACTGTATTAATCCTGCAGGGGAAATTACCCTCTACTTTTAACCCATCCAAACTGAACACACACACACACACACGGAGAGCAGTGGGCATTAGGTACCATGCTCTTGCGTGCTTCAGCCGTGGAGGTAAAGGAAGGGGCGGGTGCTGCTCACTCCCCCAACAACTCACATTTTTTCCACCAGTTTGGTCTTCAAACTCTTTATTTGTTGAATTTGGTGACACTGGTGATACCCCTCCAAACTGTTATCTTACATAACATACACGTCACTGTTTTCCTGATGGGACACTCCAGAATAAAAGATTTCCAAGTTGCCGACATCAATCGGATTTTTAAATAGGAACCCCTTTTGAATGTTTGGCTCTGAGTGTGAAATCATTTAATATTATTTATATTTTATTTTATTTTTATTATCCCGTGTATTATTATTATTATTATTGACAAATTAATAATAAATTGACAAAAAATAAATTGTATTATTACAGTATTATTATTATTATTGACAAACTTCTTTTTGTCTGTAGGTGTTCCGTCCACCTCCTCCAGGTGCCCGATTGTGTGTGGTGGCCACCAACGTGGCCGAGACGTCTCTCACTATTCCAGGAATTAAGTATGTGGTTGACTGCGGTCGAGTGAAGAAAAGATTTTACGACCGAGTTACAGGAGTCTCATCCTTTAAGGTCACATGGACATCGCAGGCCTCAGCCAATCAGAGAGCTGGAAGGGCGGGAAGAACAGAGGCGGGACATTGCTATAGGTTGGCTGTCCTTGAGTGTTGGAACCTTCAGTAGGAGTGATGTTGATGAATTTTGTTTGATTGTATATTGTGTGTGATGTGTGTAGGCTGTACTCGTCTGCAGTGTTCTGTGACTTCAGCCAGTTCTCTGAGGCTGAAATCACTCGTCGCCCTGTCGATGACCTTGTACTGCAAATGAAGGACCTCAACATTGAGAAGGTGAGCGATTACACGATGCTTAATCTGTGTGTAACATTCAAAGTATAATAAACAACCATGACGAGTATTTATTCAAACGACGATTTAAAGGAGCGGCGATCTAAACGTGTTCATTTAAAGGAGCGATGATTTAGAGGAGCGGTGATTTAGAGGAGCGGTGATTTAGAGGAGCGGTGATTTAGATGGGCGACGATTTAGAGGAGCGACGATTTAGAGGAGCGGCGATTTAGATGGGCGACGATTTAGAGGGGCGACGATTTAACGGAGCGTCCATTTAAACGAGCGATGATTTAAATGCATGTACATGTCCCATGTGTTTGCAGGTAGTGAATTTTCCGTTTCCGACTCCGCCCTCTTCTGAAGCCCTGGTGTCTGCTGAACAGCTACTTATTTCTCTGGGTGCTCTAGAGGAACCACCTCGCCAAGGGCGGTAGGATTGAATTTTTATTTTTTATTTAACAGGTTGTAGACCTGGGCAATTCATCGATTTTATAATTAGAATTTTTGTTTAGGACGATGAATCACAAATTTTTCTTAACATCACTGGCTGTGTAGATTCTGTGCAGCGCTGGCAACCCGCCCTGGATTCTTTCTTCCCTCACACTTGTTTCGTGATGGGCTTCCCCAGTACTTGCCACCAACCTATTAGCACGAGGGCAGCAGCACAACAACAGGCATCTCATCTCGAAAAACTGGCAGTGTCTCCTCTGTCATTTATAAATGGTTTGATTGTGCAAAATCCGACAGTACAAACCACGTCCGCTGTGAAGCTTATCCAAAATCTGATGTGACTAAAAGTAGCAGCACAACAAACTTCTTTCAACATCTCAGACATGCGTGCAGTCGAGTAACAGGACAAACGCTGAAGCTAAAAAAAAAACTAATTAAGAACCCAGATAGGATTGATGTCCTAATTACAGATATGGTGGCGATTTACTGGTAACATGTACCCTGGAAAAATAAACAAGTTCAAACAGATACTAAATAAAATCAACCCCAGATATGAACTAGCAAACAAAAAGTAGTTTACTGAAGTAGCCCCGCCCATCTATACAGCACTACACATGAAACATGCCGCAACTCAAACTTTTACTGGCCACGAGCTAAATAAATTAATAAACAAATTCTTGAAAGTAAATACAAATGCACCTCCTGCCGTGTCATTCCTTACATATGTTCTTATTTATTCATTTATTTTTTTGAGAAATTGTTTACTTGTTTGTATTGAATTGATGCTGAAGGAGACAGTGCAGTGAGTAGTTACTGAACATCACTCAGGGTTTGCTTCAAAATCTTTACTTGTTGACGCCTGCTGCCATGATGCTCCTGTGAGGATGGGTGGAGACAGGCTTTTTTCTACTGGAGGGTGGGTATCGGAACCTATCTCCGAACGGGTGCGAGGCAGGAAAAAATCCTGGTAAGGGGTGTTAACGCTGCACAAAGTCTACAGACCCACTGACGTTTAAAAAAATCTGATGCATATAAAATATTTAAAGCTTTGAAGTGAATCGCGATTTTCATCTTACACACATACGTTTATGGTATGAAGGCAAATGTCATCTGATTTGGCCTCATTCAGGGAACACCTCAATATAGACCCACTAAACAGTGATGTCACCGGTAATCTGGTTCAGCAAACCAAATTGTTCTGGTTACAAAACAAAGACACAACCATGTTCTGTTCACGCATGAATCACCGATCGATATTCTTTGCTATTTTAACATGATGAACAAAATTCCAGTTAGCTGTTGTGCTCCAGAGTGCACAAATTGTTTCGATTTCATTGCTGGTATTTCTCACGACTCCACTGTTGTGTTCCTTTAATTTTTCTTTTTTCTTTCCAACCCGAAAACTGGGAGGTGCAACCCAAAACGCATTAACCTTAATCATGGTGTACATGGGTCATTATGGTATGTGAGGTCTATGAACCATTGTCTATCTACCCTGAAAGATTGACCGCATTGAATCTAACAAGTAAATTTAAAACATTTTAATTGTCCACGAAATAGGCCACACCCACTTTGAGCAAGCACAACTTTGTAAGTGTGGCCTCAGATAGTATCTGCCAAGTTTCATACAAATCTGCTCAGCCACTCTTTAGATATATACTTGTCATATTTGTAACGCCCCCTCGTGGCAAATGGATGCCAGATATAATGCAAAGCATGGCCAAGATATGCCAGATTTTGTAATTAGCATATTAGCTACTAAAATTTGTTGATAATTAGCACATTCATCATTGTAGAAAAATTCTTTTGATAACTCTGTCTGGTCACTCTCAAGAATTTAAAATTTCAGGCACAAAACTATAGGAGGAGCTCGAAAAAGTTTCAAATTGATGTGGGATGTCGTGGGAATTTTGAATGTGCGACATTCAATTTGGGCGTTCTAGGCCAGAACACGTTTACCTTGATTATAGCGCCACCTAGTGGTGCAAATGTACCATTTTTGGTATGTAAGGTCTAAGACGCATTGTCTGTCTACTTTGTAAATGACTTTATTCACTTGAATGCAACTGGTGAATTCTAAACACTGTAATTTGTGTATTAGGCCACGTCCACTTTTAGTGTGGCACAGAAGGGTCCCTATATTGTACTAATGGGATAAACCGCTCTTGACATATAAACTTGTCATATTTGTAGCCCTCAGGATTCTGTTCCATGCAAAAACTGTAGGAGGAATCTGAAAAAGGTTCACACATTTTGCGGGAAAAGAGATCTAAGCGGAAATGGGTGTGGCCTATGTCACATGACCCAGCTTAGTCCAGTGAACAGGAGGATATTGGGCTTTTGAATTTGCATCATATAATTTAGGAGTTCTAGGCCAAAAGGTGAATTTATTTTTTACTGTAGCGCCACCTGTGGACCATGTGTGTAGTTTTTTTGTCTCCATTCAGTGATTTTTATTCATGTGTTAAATAACTTCCAAAAGCCCAGCGGCTTGGGCTGTGCGAAACAGTTTATTCATGGAAAAAGAAAAGAAAAAAGCAACTCAGTGAAAAGAATGGGTTTCCCAACCCTGTGCGGGCTTGAACCCCTAATTAAACCAAAAAAAGGCTTCAGAGCTGCGCAGTTGGAGTGAACGCGATCATGTTGACTACTCACATGCTGCCACTTTATTCCTAAAACATTTCTAGCTGGCTATAGCACATAAGCAAAAGTTAAGAATAAAAGCAACAGTTAAAAGCCTGGAGATGGGCTGAGCTTTATAATTTTTACAGGACATGCTGCTGTAACCACAGACTGCTGGGTGTGTGAGATTATTCTCATCACTCTGTTCACTATTTTAATTGGCCATGTCAACTAATTAGTCTTTCTTGCACTCTGTATCTCTTTCAGAATGGTGGATATGGAGAGGGCTCGTTTATCATGCCCTATTACCCCTCTGGGACGTGCCATGGCAGCGTTTCCTGTTGCACCACGCTATGCTAAGATGCTTGCATTGGGCCGCCAGCAGGGCTGCATGCCCTACATCATCACCATAGTGGCAGCCATGACTGTTAGAGAAATCTTTGAGGAGCTGGACAGGTGAAGCGGGTACAGATTAATGTTCTGTATTTGAAAGAGTTCCTGGGTTCCTCATTTATTTTGCACGTTTATTGTCTCTCCTAGGCCGGTGAGTAGTGAAGAGGAGAGCAGTAAGCTGGCTGGAAGAAAAGCACGTTTCAGTCAGATGAGGAGGTTGTGGGCAGGCAAGGGCCAGTCTTTACTGTTGGGAGATCTCATGGTGATGTTAGGTATGCTGCAAATAATCATACACCTGCTTTAAATCCAAAAGATTTCAGCGCTCCGTTTAATTCTGTGAAATATAAGTTCAAAGTTAGTGTGTGTGTGTGTGTGTGTGTGTGTGTGTGTGTGTGTGTGTAGGTGCCGTAGGAGCTTGTGAGTTTGCTGGCTGCACACCAAAATTCTGTGAAGAAAATGGCCTTCGTTATAAAGCTATGTTGGAGATACGGAGGCTGCGGGGACAGCTCACGAATGCAGGTACTGTTCTCTCCAAAATGATTGGCACCCATCTAGAAAACGATCCGAAATTCATACGTAATCAGAGTTACACACACAATAAACTACATGTGGAGCAGCACACCAGTACAATGTATAGATTTTATTAAACATTCAGTGGGACCTTCATATCCATTCCGCCGAGTCACTAACTACGGTTGTGTTCGGAAAATTCCAAAAATAAATCTGTTTAGATATAAGTAAAATGTTTTTGTGTCGCCTGCCAGTGAAGCTGTAGTGACACACAGGGATCACTTTGCATCGAGTCCGCGTCAAAAAATTCTAATTTATTTGTCACATACAAAATCATACCCAGTACAATATGTAGTGAAATGCTTGTTACGACTGTCCTAAAATTCATTTTATCATGATATGAAATAAATTTTATCATGATTCTGTCATCACCACCTTTCCTCTAACAAAACATGGACTTCATCACTGCTCCACAAGGGGCTCTCCATCGTTAATCCGTAACACTCAACACAAGTTTGGACAGAGTTAAAATAAGATTGGAAAGTTTACAGAGCATCTAAGTTACAGTCCTAGAGTAAATTTTAGCAAGTAAGGGATCGATATAAAAGTTGAATCCACTGAGACTTGCTCAGTCTGTGCTAGCGCGGACGGCTTGTCGCTCACCCCTTTGTGCCCAAATTCATGCAAGAATTGTTAGTCAGTTCAAGAGGAGCATTTCTCAATCCAGATTGCAGAGAATTTAAATCTTACAACATCACTATATAATACTGTGAAAGGATTCTGGGAATTCAGACACATTTCTGTGCATAAAGGGCAGGATGAAAACCAGTGTTGGATGTGTGTGACCTTCGAGCCTTTTCTGCCTGAGAAACTGCCATGCTACCGTGACAAATATAGCCACAAGGGCTCAGGAGTACTGTAGCTCAGGAGGAGTGTCTCATTGCGTAGTCCGCTGGGTTCTCACTTCAGTGCACTTCATGTAAATTTGTTTATAATAGGTAATTTGACCTAGGTGAAGTCTGTTATTCGTTTTTTAAGTTAGGTTTTCTTGTACAACTTTCACATGAGTAAATCAGCAGGGAGCCTAGTAGCAGTGTGTTCAGGCTCTCTGTGGTTTTAACAATGACAGTAGGACCTTAAGGACAGATGAATAAAAGGCATGCTGTTAGTCACCGCGTGTCGAGTTCAATTCAGGGGTATTTAATCGATTAAGCACTTCCACGTGGTACGACAAATTACAGCTGATACAAAAACTACTTATTAACTGAGAGTTTACAGAGAAATGTCGGCCGGAGGTCTTTAGTACAGTCCGAGCCGAAGCTGTTCAAAAACCAGAGCTGAGATTTCTGAGGTACAGACCAAGCAAATGAAGTTAATAAGCAATTTATAAAATGGCATTTTAAAAAGACACTGTTACTGTTTCATTCTGGCGAGGATGCAGTCTACAAACTGCTCACTTCTGAAAAGGGGGCGTGTTCATCCTTTGGTAGCTTTGGGCTTGTTTCCCTTCCACTTTGAGAGCAGTGAGTGAGTTCTTCTCTGGACGATGCTGTAGAGCACTACACACTGTGCAGCTTGCTGGTCACTTAATTGCTCGTCAGATACACCCTGGTCCGGATATTCGATTTATTGACCACGCGTCGACCAACCATACTGCGATACTGCACGTAATGTGGTTCCCATATGATGAATGGGACTGATCTGTTTAACAAACACACTAAATTAGTGCTATACTAACATAATACCATCCAAATATATACTTCCTCAAAGACCTGCATCTTCTGTTCTTTTGTTCAGCAAAAATATTTGTTTTCATGTTAACTTATTATAACCATTATGACACAAGTGCTTTACACAGATGGCCTTTACTTAAATTACACTTACAAAGCAGTATAAATTTATCCTCACCTGCACTGCTTTTTAGGGAGACGGGTTCCATCTGTCTGTCTGAGTTGTTAGCGCCATAACTTTAGAAGGAAATGACATAGGATTACCTTATTTGGTGCATGGCTTCCCCTCAGGGGCCAGTAGGGTGGGATTGCTTATGGCTCACCCCGACAAGGACAGTCTTTCTATGTTCGGCTAGTTAAGGTTTGATACTGTGATGACTTTGAAAGGAAATGAAACAGGATCACCAAATTTGGTGCATGGGTTGCCCTCAATAAGGTCTTGAATGAGATTGTGTATGGGTCACCTTGACCTTGTTCCAAGGTCACAGCAGTCAACCATGTGAATTTTTATATATTGGACACACATACACACACACACACACATGCACACCTTTCGGCAGGAGCGTCAGGACTCCTGTGGTTTATTCTCTTAATCATGTCTCTGTGTTTATATATTCTTTCCTCCTATGCAGTAAACGCTGTGTGTTCTGATGCGGGGGTTTGTGTGGACAGCAAAATGGCTCCCCCGACCGAATCTCAGGTAGTGTGTCTGAGGCAGATTGTGTTGGCTGGTTTAGGAGATCATCTGGCCAGGAGAATACAGGCTACCGAGCTACTTGATCCAAAGTGGAGAAATGGCTACAAGGTGAAAACACGCTCTCACACACACACACACACACACACACACACAAACAGTTTAATCACTAATAAATCATTGTAATCAAAGTATGAAGTATATTACTATTATACAAGAAAATTTTAGTGTGTCTGTGTGTAAGTGTGTGTAAGTCACTGGAAGCTGAAGGAAATAAACTGTAATTATATTTGGTCATTTTTGCAGTTTGTGTTTTTCAGTCAGAGAGAAGGTTTTATGGATAGTATTCATGTGAACAGTGATTTACGCAACATGATTTTATATTTGTTGTATATTTGTTGGATTTTATATTTGTTTAGACTCCTCTGCTGGATGAGCCTGTGTTTATTCATCCTTCCTCTGCACTTCACAAAGAACTGCCTGAGTTTATTGTCTACCAAGAAATCACGGAAACTACCAAAATGTACATGAGAGGTGTGTGTGTGTGTGTGTGTGTGTGTGTGTGTGTGTGTGTGTGTGTGTGTGTGTGTGTGTGAGAGAGTGAGTGTTGTATGAGGTTGTGCTTGTGGGAATGGTTTGGTAATTTAAGTGTTTTGTGTCTTTTTTATTTTATGTTTTTTTTTTAACCTCGGTGAGTAAGCTTTTCTAAAAATCGTAGAGTAGAATATTCTAAAAATCTTTTATCTCTGTCTCTGTGTTCGGTTCTTACATCCATACTCTGAGCAAGAATCGGACATTTAAGGTGATTAATTTGTGCTAAAACAACAGCCGTTCGAGGGTAAACTGCTGCCCCTCACTCAATTTTCTGAAGTCCTGAATGTACCGCAAACGACATCTATTACTACTGACCATCTCAGAAAAGAGAAAGGAGGACCATCTCAGAATTCTTTGGTATAACCTCAAATCACTCTTTAGGGGTCTGTAGGGTGGTCCAACAGGACAGTGACCCAGAATACACATCAAAGCTGGTCAGAAGTTGGATCTGTGTGGTTATAATTAAAACCTTATAAAATATAAATAAAAATATCAACACTAGATTATTGGTGTTGAATAATCATTATGGCTCAGGGGGGTATATAGGAATCGCCCTCCGTCCGTCCGTCCTGGAAGCTTGTTACCACAACTCCTCCTAAAATGCTTGATAGATGTTAATGAAATTTTACACAGTTGTAGTGTACCACGTGAAGATGTGCATGAAGTAAACTAGTCTGCCTCAAAGAGTTCAGTCCTGAGGAGGAGCAATAGAGTATAAATTGTGATTGTTTTGTTTGATGATTCCATAATTATTCCCTGAATATTGAGCAATTCCATAGTTTTTAATTTAAAAAATTCTATTCATCAAAATAATTTACTGTTGTTTTATTTACATGCAATGTCAAATGTAAATAAAAACAATGCGGTGATTTGCAGATCACTTAAATTTGTATTTTATTCATAAAAGAAAATAGAAAGTATTAACTGTTGAAAGTGAGACATTTTAGTATTTCATTAAAAATATTATAATAGAATTAATAGAATATTTTCTTTATTTTCAATTTCACGGTGAGGAAGAGTATTATCACAATTTGTAGACAGAGTTTTTTTTCTTTGCAGACTGGTGAACCTCTGCCCAGATTTTCTTTTTATATCCAATCATGTTTCTGTTGCTAATTAATTACAGTTAGTTGTAAAATATTTCTCCAGCTGTTTCTTTTTTGTACCATTTACTTTTCCAGCCGTATTTTTAATTTTTTTTTGCAGCATCCCAACAATAAAGCGTTAGCATCAAATTTAAAACAAGTAATTTTTTAATGAAATAGTAAAAAAAAAAAAAAAAAATCTCTCTCTTTCAACCGTTGATGTTTTCCATGTTCTATTATAAATAGAATATGGGTTTATGAGATTTGCGAATCATTCCATTCTCTTTTTATTTATATTTTATAGTGTCCGTACGTTTTTGGAATCGGGGTTGTAATTTATTTGGTTTTTGGGTGTTTGTCGGTGAATAGTTTATTTGCACCTACGTTTTAAAAGAAAAAAAATGTTGGATGAAGGTCCTCCAAGTGTGATGTTTCCATAACTGTTCCAGGGGATTATATTGTGCAGTGTGTTGCGAACAAATGCTTACAGGATCAATGTTACTTATAGGAGTGTGTGCAGTACAGGCTGATTGGATCCCAAAACTTCTGCCCCAGTACTGTCACTTCAGTGGACCAGAGCAAAATCCAGCCCCATGGTACTGCACCGTCAGCGGCACCATCAAGTGTCAACAACAGAGTACTTTCTGTAAGCCCACGCCTTCTTCTTCACCTTCTCACCTTTGTAGAAGTGTTGATGGATGAGGAATGCAATTCTTTCCATAGTTTTATGAACTGTGTGCATTTACAGTCCGAGTTGGATGGAAGCTTCCTGCCATTGAGATGGATCATCCTGAAAGCCTTGAGCGATACAAACTGTTTGCCAAGTTTCTGCTGGAAGGAAAGGTACAGATGTTTGAATCAGTGGGGTGTCCTGTACATATATACACACTGATGTGGTGAAATTAGTTATTAATCACTTTGTTCCATGCTACAGGTGTGTCCCAAATTGCAGCGACAGAGTGAATGTTTACTGTCAAGTCCCACAACCATGCTGAAGACTTGGGCCAAGTAAAAACACAATCCATATAAATGAGTTATCTATGTATATGTGCATATGTATGGTGCATATATAAGGTGTGTGTATATGTGTGTCATTCAGGCTGCAACCACGAACAGAAAACCTTTTGGGGGTGTTGGTGTCAGAAAAAGTGGACAACCGAGATTCTTTACAAGCTGCGTGGAAGAGAAATGAGAAATGTAAGTAGGTATACTGGATACAGCCAGAGGTTTCTATAAACATGGTGTTTTCTAATGGGTTACAAAGAAAAATCTTCTCTGGAACTGATTGAAATCATTGATATATATTATATATATCTATGATGTACGTTATAGATAAACATGTGACTTAAAAAACTCACAAACATCAGATTTCCTGAAAAGATTAGGAACATGTTGGGTCTAAAGGCAAGTTTACTGATTAGGGCCAAATTGGTGTGACCATAACAGACATAACAAACATAATATAATATTAAAAGGTTTCCTAAAACACCGCTGTAGGCTAATCCTGTTTTTAAAAGCCTGCTAGTTTCCAGATTATTGCTGTTCTAATTCTAACTCTGAAGAATTGTTCATAATTATAATATCACAATGTTAATATCAGATTTATAACAAATACATCCAAGCCCATACGTATTTGGACAGTAACCCAGTTTGTTTGTAGTTTTGCTCCACCACAGTTGAATTGAAATGATACAGTAAATTCCTGGCATGTTCACGGGATTACGAGTAATCGGACTGTTGACTGATAAGTTTCACATCAGGTGTTGCCTGTTTCCTCGTTATTTTAAGACAGATTAATGAGATAAAAGGTCTGGAGTTGATTCCAACTGTTGGATTTGCATCTGGCAGCTGTTCATGGGAACTCAATATGAAATAAAACTCCCAGATCTGTGAGTTTATATTCGTAAAAAGAAGGAATCCACTGGAGAGCTCAGCAACTCCAATCGACTTGGATGACCACGTAAGAAAAGTAAAGTGGATGATTGTAGAATGTTTTTCTTCGGTAAAGAGAAAAGGCCCTTCACAGCATCAAACCACGTCAAGAACATTCTTAAAGAAGTATCGCCAGTTTCTACAATCAAATAGACACCATGAATATAATTACTGATGGTTTACCTCAAGATGTAAGCACTAGTTACATTCAAGAACAAGTCCAAAAGCGTAGCTAGAAATAATCCCAGAATGCCTGTCTAGATTTGAAAAAAACATTGTTTGGACATACAAAACCAGGATTTACCAGAATGATGAGGAAACAATGGAAAAGGAAAGGAAAGACTTGAGCCGAAGATTATCACATCACCTGTCAGACTTGGTGGACATGGGCAATACTGTATATGGCTACATGGTTACTGGTGTTCATTGGTTATATGGCTGCTGGAAAAAAAAACCTAGGATGAATTCTTGATGAAAGTAGGAAAACCCCTTGACAGGCGTCATCAAGGGACCCACACTTGACCTGGTGTTACTATTGACTGCTCCCTCACCTACAAGAACCATATCTCCAACACAAAGGAAAAAATTGGGGCCCAGAACCGTATCCAGAAGAAGCTGGGAAACACCAAAGGGCGCACAGATGATAGCACCATCCCAACAACTGCCTTTACTGTCTTGTTCTCAGCTACAGAATATGCACATCCTCTTTGTGCTTGTACACCCATCAAAGGCTGCCGTAAAGCAACCAAGGTAGACTATCTGTACCCACTGAGCAGTGTCACCCCACCACACAAACAGGCTGGTCCTCTCACAGAAAGAGAAGCTCAAACAAGAAAATGATCCTCACCACCCACTGTTCAACAGAGAGCCTGCCGCAAAGATGATCCAGGAGTAGCTTCTTACACTCCGTTGAGCCTCTGGATCGTACCCCCCCTCTGTCAACATCTATCCTTTTGGTCCACCCATCTTGAATCTGCACATCAACTCCAGCCCCAAGGAATCCCTTCCACCGGGATCTCATGCATCATGGCTCGAACCGGTCGATGCAAAACAATGATGTCCAAATGGGATTTCAATATAGAGGACCAAACAACATGCAATTGTGGCAAGGAGGAGTCCATGAGCCATCTTCTGGTTTGCTCTCATCTCCCCAACGTCTGCACACTGGGGGACCTAGTTGTACTTGACTCAAAAGCCAGAACCCTGGATAGGAGGTGTTTGATCATAGAGGAAGAAGAATTCTGAAGTATTTGGAACTATACTCTCTGCTCAGATTCAGTCAAATCTGATAGGACGGCGCTTTACAGTACAAATGGATAATGACCCATTCCATATTGATAAAGCAACACAAGAGCCTCTTAATGCAAAAAGTGGAATGTTCTTAAATGGCCGAGTCAGTCGCTTGACTTCCACCCAATTAAGCATGCTTTCCATATACTGAAGGTAGAAATTGAAGGTGGCTTTAATAAAGGCCTGGCAAAGCATCTCAAGGGAGGAACCTCAATTCGGTTATAAAAATAATAGCTGTATTCATTGTTTTATTTTATCATTGTTAACCTCTTGAAAATCTACAATTATTTAAACCCTGTTGTTTCATATACTGTCCAAATACTTATGGACTTGTGTACTGTATCTGTTGCATGATGCACATTCCTAATTAGAGTGAGCCAGGTAGTTCACTTCCAATTAGATCTCGTTCATTTCTTTCTTTTCTTAAAACTATTCCTTCCAGTATGAAAGATTTATGGTTCAACGGCGTTCACTCAATCACTTTATTGAAGTAGAATGAAGTAATTAATACAGGATGTGTAAAACCCAGCGGTGTGGACTGTAAGGCTTGAGTACACGGTGGTCAGGAGTGCTCTAGTGCATGATTGACCTCGCCCTCTGTGTGGGAAGGATGGATTTATTTTTTTCTTCTCTGTAAGAGTAGCACAAGCTGTTCATGGGCGTCTCTGAGCTTACACATACAGAAGAGGGCGATTAGGTTTTCTCAGTGTGTTCATCTGCCCCTCCATATGTACCATTGGCAGTTAAGAGCTACTGACTGAAACTGGGAGAACATGTGGTTAAATATCTTAAATCTGTTTATTTCTCTCGGCAGTTCTCCTGTCAGCATACTGTCAGTGGGTTCCTGAGTCTCTTCATGAAGAAGTGTCCAAGAGCTGGCCTCCTGTCTGATCACTCAGCAGGGGAGACTAACACAGAGCTTCACACCTGTGTGAACACACGGCTCAAAGCTGCACCACGCCCTGCAGAGACTGATTTTACCAGCCATTTATTCATGGATTTAAGACGATGGATTGAATCTGGGTGCATAAAATTCACTTTAATCCTGAAGTCCAACAAAAATCACCACAAGTGTGACTTTAAAGCTTTAAACTGATTTTGCATTTGGAAGTATTTTCATTTTGCTCACTGTAAGAAGGACCTGGGTTCATGTCCCGGGCTTGGCGAGTTATCTATGTGTGGAGTTTGCATGTTTTCCTCTCCGGTTTCCTCTCACAGTCCAAAGACATGCATATTAGGCTAATTGGCTGTTCCAAATTCCCCCTAGGTGTGTGTGTGTGTGTGTATGGTTGAGTGTATGTTGGCCCTGCAGTGGACTGGAGAGGTATTCAGGGTGTACCCACCTTCACCCAGTGTTGGCTGCGATAGGCTCCAGCCTCCTCGTGACAGATGAGGGAATGTTTTCATTAAGAACTAAAGAAAAGCTTACAGTAAAACTGCCACAAATAAATATTTGTACAAAACTCTTTGAACTCTTCTCTTTTTAATACAGGAAGGACGAGTCTTGTGTGTCATTCACAGAAAAAAAGTGAAAAATGTTTCATCGAATTAAAAAGAGGGATATGTTCAGTTCCAAAATAATTATTACACAAAGTGAGGTTTCCACTTTAAACATTTATACTTAATTTCAAGTTTAATAAATTAATGATGACGGTGTCTGCACTATATCGTCTGGCCTTTCATTATTATTTCACCTTTTGGGATGAAGTATTGAAGATTTGAATTGGTGTGTCTGACGAGAGAGTGGATTAAGATTGTTGGTAAAAGACTAAGATAAGATCTGGAACAGCTTGTTTTGTGAGTTTCAACATCAACAGACCCCTCCGGTCCACAAACTTATACCAACTGGTATGTTTCACCGCTGTACAAAACTTATTACTTTCTATTCAGAATTCTGAACAAATTAGAATTATTATTTTACACACACACACACACACACACACGAACATTTTCCACATTTACTGTGTCCTATAATCTACAATATAAACTGAAATCGTTTATTGGGAAAAATAAAACTGAAAAATAGAATGATTTGGTTCCATCAGTGTGCACACCCTCTAGTAACTGGAGATGTGGTTGTGTTGAGAATTATCCAATCATGTTCAAACTTATGTTAAACAGTGATCAGTACTCGCCATCAATGAACGTGTCTCTTATAACTTTATATAAAGTTCAGCTGGTCTGTGAAACACAGTGAAGACAGTCAAGTGGAGAAAATATGGAACAATACAAAGAACTGGTAACAATACCTTCCAAAATTAATGAAAAGTCTAAAAGAAAACTCTTCCGGGAGGCTGACGAGAAGTTTCTGCTGGTGTACTACATGACAACCTCAGGTATTCTTAATACAGGATGACCCAATAAAACCTCCCACACCATTCCCAAACCTCCCACATTCATTTTCTGAACCACTTAATCCTAATTAGGGTCGCGGGGAGGCTGGTGCCCATCTCAGCCAACTCTGGGTGAGGGCAGACAGCTCACCAGGCCATTACAGGGCAGAAACACACTGACGGCAATCCAGCCTACTCTTTACGAACGACAGCACTGGTTCTTTTACACGCCTTTCACCACAGACAGTGAGCGACATGGCTGGCCTTTGATAACCCAGTTAGCTTTACCGGGAGGACAGCAGTGACAACTCGGTGATAGTGGGGCTCGAACCCCCGACCTTCAGATCAGTAATCCAGTACCCTACCACCGGGCCACCACTGCCCCTTCGCACATAATACTTAGTGAAACTTACCAGTACTAAGGACTGTTGGTGGTCCAGTGTTGAAGAAGTGGATGTGTGGTTTCAGTAAGATGGAGCTATGGCGCACACAGCTCGAGGATCGTTGGAAGTGCTGAGGGATGTCAGGTAGCCGGCCCGTTCCCCTGACCCTGCCTTTTGTAATTTCTTTTCTGTGGTGCTGCCTTACCACAGTTCAAAGACATGCACATTAGGCTAATTGTTATTAAGTTGTTCCAATTTGCCCCTAGGTGTGAACATGAGTGTGAATGGTATCATGTGTTGCGTACGATGGACTGGAGAGCTGTTCAGGGTGTTGCCTGCCTTCTCCCAGATTTGGCAGAGATAGGTTCCAGCGTCCCCACAACCCTAGTACTTGTAGAATTAAGCAAATGAATGAATAAACTGAACCCCTCCATAAAGTCTTCTCCAGCACATTCCAAAGACTTTCAGTAGGGTTAAGATCAGGACTCTGGGGCGCCGATACATATGTGAAAATGATCCCTCGTGCTCCCTGAACCACTCGCTCATTATTTGAGTCCACATTTTATATCCGTTCCATCAGGGAAGAAAAAGTGCATTGATGTGAAAACCTGCTCATTCAGTTCATGCAGGTCATCAGCTGACTTCGATTTATTGCCACATTAATGTTGCTGAGCCTCGACCGACCAACTGGAGCAACAACGCCATGGAGATTACATGCTGTAATTAGGGCTGAAGGTGTGTGTGTGTGTGTGTGTGTGTGTGTGTGTGTGTGTGTGTGTCAGGGTTAATTTTAACATTTAAATTAACATTTTAACATTTAAACAACGTTCCTGATTTGAGGTTTTATGGGTTTATAAATGTATTGCAAGATCATATTTCACCAATAAGCAGAGTAACAAATGTTCATGTTCTTCAGCATGGCAGTCAGTAGTTTATGTCCGAACCTCACCCTGAGCTTTACCCCACTGATATTACTGCAGATTTACTTATTGAGCATGTTACACAGTATAAGTTTTAACTTGTGCAAAAATCTGCCCAAAGGCATTAAGAACCACCCACTATATATATATATATATATATATATATATATATATATATCACTTTACATATCTTCAAAATGCATGGCAGCACATCTGTCCTCTCTCAGTGGTACTGAATAAATTTTTGTGTCAAGAGAAGTCCTTATGATTATTGGATACCAGTATGGATGTAGTTTTACCCTCTTGAACAACCTTTTGATGCTATTTTTACTTGAAATTATTCATATAACTCACATGTTATTTCTAATATACAGCAGTCATTCTGGTCACCTGACCGTGCACTTTTTATTTGAATACCCCTTCTGGTCCTGGTATAATTAGCCACCATGAAAAACCAACCTGACCAGCTGCTAAAGTGAAGCTGCTCAAACTGGTAAATCATCTTCATCAGCTGGTTAATTCATTTCAAGCTTCCTTATTGCTTTACTAACTTGCTCAGTAAATAATTCTAAAGATTACTCTGTACAGACCTCACGCTCGGGTGATAAATAGTTTATTATGTGGAATTTTAAAAGGACGACCTCTTTTATTTCACTTCAGGTGCTGTTACTTGCCTGCTTCTGAACGAGGTGTCTTCCTCCGAGTCTGTGAGGGCCTTGGTAATGTCATAGTGCCGCTTCTGATTCGCCAGCTAATTGCACTTCCCAGAGTGAGTGGCATTTGCGGGCGCAATCAGGAAATGGATATAAACTCTCTTCATATCGCCACTGTGTGTAGTGGTAGGCCTTCCGGTGGCCATCACAGGTCTTGGTTTTCTTTGTTGGGTTCTAGTTTTCCGGTTTTCAGTATTGTCCATAGGGCGGCCCGGTGGCATAGTGATTAGCATGTCCTCCTCACAGCAAGAAGGTCTTTGAGGTCGTTTCTGTGTGGAGTTCGCATGTTCTCCCCAAGTTTGCGTAGGTTTCCTCTGACAACATCTCTGGTTTCCTTCCATAGCTGAAAGACATGCACATTAGTCTAACCGACTGTTCCAAAATGCCCCTTGGTGTGAGTATAAATGGTTGTGTGTGCGTTGGCCCTGTGATTGACTGGTGAGCTGTTCAGGGTGTACCCAGGCTTGACTCCAGCCTCCCCTTTACCCTAGTAGGATTAAGTCAATCGGTGACTGAATAAATAAGTATATTCCATGCTCTTGGTGTTTTCTTTGCCTCTTGCTCATTTTACTTTAGTTTTGTACTTTATTAGACATGTTACAAGTTATGCTTATTTGTTTTAGTTTGTGTTTTGTTTCCTGTATCTCTGGTTGCCTGTCCACAATAAACTCTTCATCTAGCGTATGCATCCTGTCTCCACATGCATTCATGATAGGTGGCTCTCAGTATGTATCCCTTCCTGTGAAAGCTGCTAAAGATCATAGCACACAGTGCAGCTAGTTAACGGCAAGCTTGCAGGGTGATGCGCACCGGTCAACACGTGAGTTATTTCCTGCAATTCCTGCGTGTATTGTTGTCATATAGTAAAAAGTTTCTACCAGTGTTTCTACTAGTTGGACCAGCTGGGTCTGTGACTAACCGCTCAAACCAAGTCTTGTGTATTAAACATCAGGTTACTTCAAGGGCTACAGTCGGACGCTGATCCTGTCTCATTTCTTCTCCATCATTGTGACACAATTTTTTGCCAGAATTTAAAGAATCCATTGCAAATCCTGATTCAGGACTGGTTAGGGTCGTGAAACGATCGGTTTCTGTATGAATTCTTTAGATGCCTTTTAAAAACCATGCTGAGCAGCTTCAGATATGCTCCTGTGCTTAGTGTTCAATAATCATGTAAGGGTGTAAATTTTAGATTTTTTCCCCCCATTATTTGTGAAGGTCCAGAAAAACCTTAACAATGTAGGAGTTGTGCAGTGAAGAAACGTACAGGTTCCCACCTTCCCCTGAGGGCCAATGGGGGAGGGAAGCTTTCTCTCTCTCTCTCTCTCTCTCTCTCTCTCTCTCTGTGTGTGTGTGTGTGTGTGTGTGTGTGTGTGTGTGTGTTTGTGTGTGT
>JBCNYH010000015.1:21028105-21045348 GCA_039654325.1 Tandanus tandanus
AAGAAATTCACATTGGGTTAACTTGTTGTTTCAAATTGCCCCTGGGTGGGGGGGAGGGGGGGGGACACCCCCACCCCCCCCCCCCCCCCCCCCCCCAGTGTATCAGCAGATCTAAGTTTTTTTAAATTCTAGTTTTCATGTGTATAATGTAATTAAAAATAATATCTTTTATTTATGGGTGCACGGTGGCAGAGTGGTTGGCACGTCCGCTTCACAGCAAGAAGGCCTGGGTTCGATTCCCGGGCTCGGGGTGTTTCTGTGTGGAGTTTGCATGTTCCCCCCGTGCTTGCGTGGGTTTCCTCCGGGTACTTCGGTTTCTTACCACAGTGCAAAAACATGCACAGTAGGCTAATTGGCTGTTCCAAATCGACCCTACTTTGTGAGTGTTAGTGTGAATGGTTGTATGTGTGTTGGCCCTGCGTTGGCCTGGTGAGCTGTCCATGGTGTGCCCTATCCTTGTCCAGAGTCGGCTGAGATGGGCTCCAGCCTCCCGCAACTCAAATTAGGTTTAGAGAATGAATGAATGAATTATATTTTATTTACGTTATAAAATTCATTCTAATTTTTCAATCTATCTTTTTTTAAGTTTTCGTTTTATGTGATGCTAAAAATATCACTGAGGTCGTCGATTAAAGCCATATATTTTTTTTCCACTATGGATATGAAACTTTGGGACAAAAATCCACACACTCAGGACGCTACGACGAGAGCATAAGCAAAATACGGCTTGATTTATGCAGTGTGACCAGAAGAAAGCAGCCTGCGATCCGCGCTGTACTAGTCTGTAGTAGTCTGTGATCCCGCACGCACTTGTGGACACCACAGTAAAGTGTTGTGAATGGTGATGAGTGCAGTGATGAGTTGCAGCGAATAGGAGCGCAAGATGAGGGGAAACCCTGTAGAGGGGCGGTATAGCATCACCAAACGAACATGGCTTTAAGACGTTCTGTGCTCTGTATGGACCCAAAAATGTACATAATTATACCTTGTCATCCTTCTCAAATCACAATACAAGCAAAGAGAAGCCTTTACAAAAACATTTATAAATGATTATATATTATTCTAACTATAGGTATATTAACTGCAAACTCTCCATAACAGATCGTCCCTACTGTGTATGTTTCCAGTCCTTTACCTCAATATGAAACACCTCAGTGGGTTGAAAAAGCCGTCCTGTGGCGAAATATTACACACCGACAAGGCCGAGAGGACCACAAACAACTGCTACTGTAAAAAAAAAAAAAAGAAGTTATAGCTGTAATCCACTCTCTCACTCATTTACTGAACCACTTAATCCTAACAGGGTCGTGGGGAGGCTGGAGCCCGTCTCAGTCAACACTGGGCAGAGGTGGGGTACATCCTGAACAGCTCCCCAGACCATCAAAGAGGGGGGAGCACCGGTCCAGTTTTGTCCGTAGAATGGTTTAGAAGTGGGTAATAACAACAGTTTAATTATACCACCACATCATCCAATGTGACACTACTGTATATGCACTGAGGCCCGCCAACTAACGGCTGGCTATCGAAACTCCGGCTCCCGTCTGCCCTTGCTGACGGCCGAGCCCTCCCGGACAGATTCGGCTACTCCAGACTTTGTCCGCAGCTTCCAATATCCGTTAAACCAGGGTCCGTAGAATCGAGGGTCGAGTGTATAACGCAGGACCATCGTTTAGGAGCCACAATTAAAGGAATCTCCATGATTGGTCGTCTTTCGTCTGGGAAACTCCAGAATTGTACGGAGTATACCGAGCTTTAGGTGCTCATGATATTCTGAGTAGCTATAATAAGTGAATAACTAAAATGTCTGGTATAAAAACATTTACTCTGATGAAGTGAAATGCTGTGAGCCTTGTTTAGGAGAGGTGTCAGATATTACTCACATGCTTGCAGTAATCAGTGCTCTGTTTTACCCACAAGCCTGAGATGGTTTCCCAACACCTTCAGGACATTTTGAGCTTCACTGTTTGCAGCTTGTCTTCTTGGGTTGAAGGTTTTGACCTCAGATCACCAAGGTGATGGGCCTCATGACAACAAAACTGCTGCTATCAGCTAAATGTTCCCTCCCCTTCTTACCCCTGTTTTTCCAGAAAGAACGCCATGATTACTAAACACACTGGGGTGGTGGCGGTGGCCCTGGTGGAGCAGTAATTGTCTGGGTAATGATAATGGGTTGGTGTTGAGTGCTGGGTGAAGAGGCTCTAATCACAGACAATAATGTCGTGTGGGTAAAGCTCTTTTGGTTTTTACATAATAAAAGCAGCCCTGCACCTAGAAATATACATATATATATATATATATATATAGTATATACAAAGGGCTTAATAAACTTACTAGGCCGCCTGTCATAAATACAAGCAATTCATTCGTTAAGCCGCTTAGTTCTACTAGGGTCACAGGGAGGCTGGAGCTTATCTTAGCCGATCTCCTGTTCGGGGTCAAAGGCGGGGTACACCCAGAACAGCTTACTAGACTGTTGTAGTTCCAACATACACACAACCATTCACACTTCCACCTACATCGAGGGACAATTTGGAACAGACAATTAGCCTACTGTGCAGGTCATATATGTTGAGCACAGCAGCACAGAGGTGTAGTGGTTAGTTTGCATGTTCTCCCTGTGCTTGCGTGGGATTCCTCCAGGTACTCCTGTTTCCTCCCACAGTCCAAAGACATGCACATTAGGCTGACTGGAGTTCCAAATTGCCCCTAGGTGTGAGAGTGAGTGTGAATGGTTGTGTGAGTGTGTTGGCCCTACAGTGGTCTGGCGAGCTGTTGAGGGTGTACCACGCCTAAACTATGAACCTTGAACTACGTGAAGACCCAGAGTGTTCTGGATTGAACGTGTGAGTGGACGTGTGAGTGGACGTGTGTTGTTTTCTAAAAGTATTGCTCCTGTTAAAGAATTGTCATGTTGAGTGGCTGCGTAGTTGCATTATTCACTAAAGGTATAGAAATAGTTTAAAAATAAAGATCCACATTAATTTAAAGGCTTTCCAGACTGTACCAGATTGCAATCTTGAACTTGTGTGCAGTGAGAGGGGGGTTGGGGGCAGGGGTTGGTTTGGGGGCTGTCATTCTGCCTACATCTAAGTAAGAACTTCAGTTATTTGTGTAGCTTGTGATTGACACTCATGTGCTTCTAGACAGGAAGTCCTATTAATAAACTTTAACTAAACATACTGTATATGAATCCTGACCACCGGATGAAAAATAATTATGGTGTGTAAGATATTAGGAATATCTGAGCAAGGTCAATAGACCCAGCATTTATTCATCCCCAGCTGACTCTCCAGGCAGAGGGAAAGAAGGGGCATCCATCTAGACATGTGACATCATTAACCTGCTGTGACCCTGGCTGCACCACTGATTTATTCAGTCTCACATATTCCCAGTCTAGCCTGGTCTACACCTCTCTGCTCCATCCCACCTTCCCCATCTACAAACATTCTTCCCCCACTCTTCTCCCTGGAGCCACTGTTTAGGAACAGCTGACTCACATGGACTGGATGGTCAAGTCAGATTAGTGGCCCCTACCTCCTTCATGCATAAACCAGCAACAAGCTTTCTCCAAGACTGCTGAATAATTCAGGATGTCTGGGCCTGCGTCTGGCCCTAGGCCACACTCGTTTGTGTGTGTGTGTGTGTGTGTGTGTGTGCAGCCTTCGCAGAGTTGCACATAGAAGGGCAGGGGTTAATAACAGGTCTACCCCCCTCCCCCCACGCCCCCCATGTCGGCAGCTGTGGCCTCCACATATGAAAGAATCCTGTTCTGTTGATTAGATTTTTTCAAAAGGAATCAATTTTTAATCAGCAGAGCAACTGACTACGGTCAATAACCACGTCGTAGACAAGACAGTTTCTGGACATGAGTCTTTATTTACAGGACTGTTTGTCTTTCTACTGTATGCAGATTTCTAGACAGGAAATGGCCGTGGCCGTGCTGAGGACGCTACGCTGCTCTATAGAAGGTACTGAATTAAACCTGTGAGAAATTACGGTTCAGTGTGTTGAGTTGTTCTGGTTCGCTTTATTGGATGAGGGTACCAGAGAGTTCCACCAGGCTTTGGTTCCTGTGTGTTTTGTTGGTGTTTGTATTATATTTTATGTGTATTATATATTTTATATATTACTTTTTAATTAGCCCATGTATGTATGTCCATAGCCATGAGCAAGTGAGCAATCATATTAATGCTGCCATCAGATTTTCACTGGAGCAGTGGGAAGCTAAACCCACTTTAAATAAAGAGAGGGTAATAAACTGGTTCTCCTTCTCCATCACCAGTTCTATAGATTCTGTTTTAGTAATGAGCTTACTGTGTGAACCCTCCCACTCATACTGGTACGATTACAACATTACTGCTGATGCTGAAGGCCTTGAGGTGATCACAGTAATCATGTGAACTTGGTCGTTTTGCAGGGGTGACATGGTGGTGTAATGGTTAACACGACCGCCTCACAGCAAGAAGGTGCTGGTGAATTTATACTGTATGTGTAATCTGCGACCAGTATAGAGGGACTAGAATCTGCATTGGTCCCATCATGGAATCACATGCTCGTGTAGAACTCCTGTTCAGTGATGCAACAGTGCGAGGTGTTGATAAGACTTCAGTGTACTCATGCTGGGATTTCAGGAGTATATTTCTTTTTTCTTGCCAGTAATCACAACCGAACACCATAGAAGGTCAGTAGACTTGCGCTGTAATACAGGTGTGATTGTATTACGCTAAAAACCTGGTTCAGAGCACTGAGCTCTATATACAACTCCGTGCCTCAGCAGGCAAGCCACAGCGAGTGTGAAGGCTAAATCCATGTACTTATTCAGTACGCACAGAAAAGTATAACTGCATGTTTCTTCCTTCGGATCGTGATTTATTTTCGACTCGGATAAAGGATAAATTTTCGACTCGTGAGCAGTTAGCTGTAGGGTAACGATAAAACTTTATTTTTTGTATTAAAGTTTCCATTCAGTTCCAGGTAGATTAAATTCGTTAGGTTACGTTACCTGAATGATGTGTTTACACTAATACTACTACTAACATTACTACTGTCATGACATTAGTTACTATGTCATTAGTGGAGAAATTTGGATTTAAAAACGTACCTCTTTCGAGTCTTTGGACACACGCATGCTCTTTGAACTTGTAATAATCTAATTATTTGGAAAGTTCCTGATTATGTAAATGAGTATCACAATATTACTTTACTTTAGTACAATTTCTGTAAGCTCTCGCTAGTAATAATAACATTAACAATTTATAGCTCACGCCAAAGAGAATAAGTTACTAGGACCGAGCGTGCACTTGTGGACTGCGAACAGATAAACACACACACACACACACACACACACACACAATTTCCTGCAGAACGAAAATCGGTGCATCACAGTACCTTCCGCGTAGCTCACATGAAAGGTAACAAGATGTAGAACAGGTGAATAAGAGATACTAAGCCTGTGAGCTGGGGTGGGTTCACCAGTAAACATTTATATTCATCCAGAATGAACTGATAATAGAAGATAAAACACATCAGATATTCACTAGTGAATGGGGAGATTTAACGGATATTTAAAGAGTTTGTGAACGGAATTTTTATTCCTTGAGAAATCGAAAAAGAGAATCTCAGGTGTGCAGTAAATGGTTAACATAAAACCATCATCAACGTGGTACATTTTAGTGGCAGTGAATTGAGGCACTGAAATCTGTGTTGCAGTTTAATCCTATAAATATGGTTTATATTGGAACATATAGGGTGTTGGCACCCTACCCTTCCTCTGAAGCAGCGTCCACACAGGAAGGATAGCAATAAGTGAACTGCTTCACCAGTGAACGACACGTGAATCACCTCGCTTCACCACTGAAGTGTGGTCAGCTCTTAATGCCTAGGTAACCTTCTCACATTTTTCTTTCTTTCTGAGTGAAACTGTAAGCAGCATCAAGCTAGTTCCCTACAGGAGATCTGTGAGAGTATTCATCATCATCATCATCATCATCATCATCATTATCTTAGAATATTTTAGCTTATATTTTCATAATAAATAGCTACCAGAAACAATTAAATGTATATAAATATAAACTCACAGGAAATGCAGACCGTTCCAGAAACAATGGACCCAAGAATCACGGTTCTTCTTTTGCTGAACCACTTAATCTTAATAGGGTTGCTGGAAGGCTATAGCCTATCTCAGCTGACACTGGGCGAAGGCGGTGTACACAGGGCAACACACACAATTCACATTCACACATATGGGCAATTTGGAACAGCCAATTAGCCTAATGTGCATGTCTTTAAACTGTGGGAGGAAACTGGAGAACCCTGGGGAAAGGCCACAGAAAAATGAGGAGAAAATGCACATAGAAATGTCCTCATAGGACTTGAATCCAGGAACTTCTTGCTTTGAGGCGCCGCCGTGTCACCCATTTCCGTTTGTTACCCATGCAAAACTTCTTTGTGCAGTTGTAAAAAAACCCAACAAGAACAATTACACTCGTGTTCATTGTTTTCCAATGGAACATGTTTTGGGGAACTTGGTGTTTGGCAGCATCTGTCAATCAACTGTATATTTAAGCTCTGAATGGTAATCAGTTGAACCGCATGGCATTAAAGTTCAGCTCATTTGAACTTCTTGTGACTTGAGAAAATGTGGCCTCTCCTCACTCATTTCGAGCGTGATCACTGACTACATGGTCGCTTGTGCTCATCACTTGTGGACGCCTCTTAACGCTTTTGATATTTATTATTAGACATGTTCAGTGGATTATTGTGGTATGTCCTTTATACATCTAACACTAGCATGTTCCACAGTGTTGTCTAAGCTGCTGTTAATGAAGGTTACTGAACACCTTCTGACCAAACAAAAGGAAAATGAACAAGTAAAAAAACACCCATAGCATCATCAGGGCTAATGAATCCTTTTCTCTTCTCTTTCCCACGGCCTCTCTTCTCTTTTGGACCATCCTGTGTAGTTTGCGTCTCTGGTTGTAGTGTCTCTCCCCTTTCTTCCTCCATGTTCACGTATCGCCTGTAAATAAAGCCGTTGTGCTTCTTTCTCAGAACTTTGTCATCTTGTTAAAGTGCCCTACTTTTAACAAAGTGCTGCAATAAATCAGAACACCACTTTCTCCATGCTTGCAGAAATAATAAATATGTACAGTGTGCTACACACTTATTTCAAAGTTGTTTGAAACCCACTTTGGGTAATTAACCAGGATTGTCAGTGACATTAGGCAGAAAAGCTATTTAAGTCATTTTATCGAGAAAATATAACAGAAATAAAATAAAGCTACTCACTAGGCTGTGTTGACTTAATCAAGTGGCAAGGTTATAAATCATAACAGTCGAGAGAATTTCCTCCATTCACCTTCCTTTATAAGTTTAAAAATAGCAACGTGGATGAAGTGGAAAGGGTTTCATCCCAGTAACGCAGTGGCCAGATCCAGAAGGCAGTGCAGGGTTGTGGAGATGGTGCCCTCCTCTGGTTTAGCAGCTGTGCATGTGCTTACTCAAGTTCTGTAGTGTTCCTCAAGTCTAACGGTGTATTCACACTAAGCATTCCATACTGTACCTACATGTTTGACCCCCAGTATCCGGTACGTAATACTAGTTTGATCGCTGCGGGCCATGCTCAGGCACGTCTCACCTGGACTGCTTTTATGACACAGCCATAGCTGTTGATCCCGGAGCTATCTGTGGCCTACAGCAGAAAGAGAACCTCAGGCTGTTTCATGCTTCAGGGCCAAAGCAACTCCTCTTCTGATTGACTCTTAGTTTCCGTACGATTGCATCATGTAATAAAGTAAAGGAAATTAAAAAAAGGACTGGGAGTGCTTCATTACACTTAATGCATGGGCAAATTACATTGCAACAGCATATGAGTCACAAACACACAAAACTGTAAGAATATTACAACCTCTTTTTCTACTTCCTATAAGGTAATAAAGAGATGCAAATGCTGGGAAATTTGCATGTAAAAGATACAGTGTGAATTGTTCGAGTACCTTGTGTAAAATACCAATAGACCAAATGGATTTCTCAGTATACTGGTTCATTACTACAAAGTCTGTCGTGTTAAAAGAAACATAATTATAATAATTACTGATGTGTACGTTTAGCATTTCTTTATACAGTCATGAAAAATAATTACCTTTAATGGAAGTTGTTTGGGATCATTTGAACATATTTGATAAGCAAACATTTCACACTCTTTAATTGAAATTAAAATCATTCATTGTGCAGAAATATCAATACATGTAATATTCCCTTGTGGAGACAATAAGAGCATCCTTGGAGTCAGAAGCGAGTATCGTCTCCTTTAGCAGAAATAACTGCTTGTGGGTATTTTGTAGAATTCTTCATCAGTCTCTGACTTTCGATATAGATTTTTTTAATGACGGTTGCTATATTGTATATATTGTATTGTTGATATCACATTTTTTTAATTATCTTTTTTTTTGCATCTCATGGAATTATAAAATCTTATCTGGGCTGATAGAGATTACAGTTTGTTGTATTTTTTCTTTCTAAGAATGTATCAGATTGTTAACCTCTCCTAAAGTTTCTGCTCTCCCTCTGATTGGTGCGTTTATTTTTCAACCTAACGATGGTCTCCTTTACTTGCATTGACACGTCTTTGGATCGTACATTCAGAGATCACATGAACAGCTGCCAAATGAAAATTCAACACTTGGAATCGATACCAGACCTTTTATCTGCTTGATTTGTCATAAAAATTTTTAAGTTAAATTAATTGGTCACACCACCTGGCCTTGACACCCTTAGTCAGTCTCTTGTCCAATTACATTTAAGCCTCTGAAAATGGTAGGATGATGTGTAAAAATGTTTCAAGTTAAAAAAAAAGTTTCAAGTCTACACCGATCAGCAATAACAATATATAGATACACAGATCTATCATAACATAAAAACCACCTGCCTGTTAATGTGTAGGTTCTGCTCATGGCATCAAAACAGCTTCAAGGCATGGACCCTACAAGACCTCTGTGATACTTTGTGCTGTGATATCTGGTACCAAGCACTTCCTTTAGTTCCTGTAAGTTGAAGTTTGGGCCTCCATGGTGTGCACTTGTTTCCCAGAACATCCCACAAAGGCTACTGCTGTTAGGGAGCACCGTTATTATAAAGGGGAGTCCTTCATCTGCAACAGTGTTTGGGTAGACAGTACGTGTTGAAGTAACATCCACATGAACTCGAGGACCCAGTGTTTCCCAGCAGAACATTACGCAGAACATCACACTGCTTCTGATAACCTCCCTTCTTCTCACAGTCCATCCTGTTCCATCACTTCACCATGGAAGTGACACACACGCACCCAGCAGGTCATGTGATGTAAAAGAAAATGTGATTGATCAGACCCGTCCACCTTCTTCCACTCCATGGTCCAGTTTTGATGCTCACGTGCCCACTGCAGGTACTTTTAGTGGTGGATGGGAGTCGAGGGGTCGTGTACACTGAATGGTCTGCAGCTACGCATATGCAGGAAACTGAAATGCACTGTGTGTTTTTTCATATCCAGCTTTAAATTAATCAGCAATTTGTGCTTTTGTGTGGGATCAGAGCTCACAGGCTTTCACTCATCATGTGCATCAATCAGAACTGCTTGTGATATTATATATATATATATGTGTGTGTGTGTGTGTGTGTGTGTGCACGCAAAGAAGTGCTGTAGACCAAAGATTAAGGATGGCTGATAGATGGTTGGGATGGCTCATATTTGCATTTGTGTGTGTGTGTGTGTGTGTGTGTATATGTATATGTATATATATATATATATATAGACAGATAGATATGTAGATATGTATAATTAAAATTAATGTAAAATTAATATTATTAATTTATTACTGTTTTATTTGTAGAATTATACTTGTGTCAAACAATTCTCTTAAATCTAAAAGTTCTAAAACACTACATGTACAGTGGAAACGGATTGGATCATTTATTTATTTACGAAACCGCTTAATCCTATCAGGGATATGGGAAGGCTGCAGCCTATCTCAGCCGACTCTGAGCGAAGGCAGGCTACACCCAGGACAGTTTGCCAATCCATTGCAGGGCAATGTACACAACCATAGGGGAAATTTGGAACAGCCAGTTAGCCTAATGTCTTTTGACTGTGGGAGGAAACCGGAGTACCCGAAAGGAAACCAGTGCAAGCACTGCGAGAACATGCACACAAAAACGCCCTCATCGAGCCCTGGGACTCAAACCCAGGACCTTCTTGCTGTGAGGCGGATGTAACCACTATACCGCCCTATGGAACAGGATGTCTTTCCAAATTTGACCAAAACCAACAGACCAACACCGATCAGCCATAAGATTAAAACCACTGATGAGAAGTGAATCACACTGATTATCTCATTGGGCAGTTAATTCTTGAAGTCACTGAACTGGAAGCAGGAAGAGTGTTGGGATATAAGGTATATAAGTAGTGACAATGGCTTTGACAGCTCATCACCCAAAGAGACTGTCACGCCTACTGGTGGTAGAATCATCCAATGTCTGTTGGACTTTTGAGCCTGAGCCTAGTGGCACATCACAGCCGGAGCTTATCCCGGTTTCTGTAGCGTCAAGCAACTTAGAGTTCAACCCCTGGATGGGACAGTAGTCCATCGCGGGTTACCTTCCTAATATTTTTAGTGGTACCCGTTTATACTGCTGGGTGGACAGAGGCACACCCTAACCACTACACCGACCCCACAAGCAGCATCATGCTCTGGGCTTAGTTATTTTCATCTAGGGCTTGGATTCCAGGCAGTATAGCAGCCTACAATCACCAATAGGACCAAATCTAAATAGGTACAAAGCTGCATGCTTCTGTTAGACCTCTGAAGATGAGGAGAGCGTACATATGAATAGGCCAGCAGTGTATAGTTTGTACAGATTTACCAGTAACTTCCAGGGGGATGTAGTGTGCACACCCTTTTTTATCATGAGCCTTTTAGCTCTGTTTCTGTTGACATGGAGCCTTGTGAGAGTATATCCAGAGAGGAAGTGCTGCGATCTGGGCTTAGCATCATGCCACTGACAAGGTCTTATTTACTGGCCAGATGGATGACTCATTTTATGCACCTTATCGTAAAGCATTTGGATTTATGGTAGGTAATGGGCCCATGGGGAATAACCCAGGAGATGCTCTAATTGAAGCCAAATAATTTTGCTTTTGTGGAAAGCAGGATTACCTCCACTAGAGAATCTCTATCCAGAGACTGTAGATGCAAACTTGCTGAAGAAAAGTTGATATTTCTGCCTGACTCTGAGAGATGATAGACAGTCTAATAAAAGCATAGGTCAGTAAAAGGGTGGTGTGTTAATGGGTAGCTGTTTGGTGGTAAAGAAATTATGGATGAGCCATTCTGACTCAGGCAGCAATAACACCTCGGCTACATGTAGTCTGTGTGAGAGATCGAAGGTTAAGCTCAGCTCATAAGAGGACGGAGGAGATGTTTCAGTAGAGAATTGTACATGTCTTTGTTCTCAACTGTTGACAGTAGCTTTAATGTCCACATGTCTTCACTGCCATTGGTCAGAAATAAAAATGATCTACGAGTATTATCACTTGTAAAAGGGCTGGACGTTTGCAAACATTTTCCTTTTTTAAATTGAAGGTGCCGTCAAGTCCATTCAGTTCTTTGCTGCTTTATGATGACATTTGCAGTTCATTTAAAATTATCACTAATCCAAATATGAAAATGTCATAGTAAGTGAAGTAAGACTCAAATATTAACGACGTGGTTCTTCGTAGTGCATTCTGGATGGAAAAATTTTAAGTATTGAACAATTTTTGGAATTGTGGCTTCGTACACCACCATCATGGATTTGAAAGTAAGTAATCAATCAGCATATGATTGACGTGTAGAATCTCTGCTGTAATTTAAGTGTTTTAAAAAAGTATTTCATTAGCATTTTAAACCGTACAGCCGTTTTTACAGTCAGGCCAAAATGTAACTGGACAATTGACTGACAGTTTCATGGTTAGGTATGGCTGTTATTTTTGAATTTAAGGGCAGCAACATGTCCAAAAAGTGGCACTAAAGAGAAAGAGACGGAGTATTACAATTTTACAACTAATTTGGTTAATTAGCAAAAGGTCAGTAACATGATTGGGTATAAAAAGAACATCTGCCCAGAGATCGCAAGTTCAAATCCAGATTGCTGCCACAGCCTTCCGTGACCGGCAGTCCATGGGAGCTAATTGGCCGAGCTTTCACGAGAGGAAAGGATGGCATACACTCACTTCCCTGTCACTCGCAGCAATCACCAGCCAATCATGAGCGTCTGTGAGCTCAATCATACGAGGGGGCGGATATCGCTTTCCCTCCGAGTGTGTTAGACCGCCCCTAAATACGCATGTGCAGCAGTTCGAAAAAGGTGGGTGGCAAGCATTTCATGTCACGGAGGGGACATGTGCATGTTTACGCCCCTCCCTGGTCGGTGGTGGTTGTGTGATAGGGAAGGTAATACTTGATGGGTGGGAATTGGATACGACTAAATTAGTGAGAAAAATGGGGGGAAAAACCAAAAGAAATTAAATAAATAAAATAAAAAAGATCATCTGGGCAGAGGGTCACTAATCTGTAAAAAAAAAAAAAACTGCACCTACAAATTGTGGAACAATTTCTGAATAAAGACTCAAAAAGTTCATCATCTACAGAACATAATATCATCAAAAGATTAAAAGAATCTGGAGAAGTGTTTAAGGGACAGGCCAAAAATCTATATTCATAGGAATAAATAGGAACACTTCCAGGAATCACTGTATCGAACACAGTTCACAGAGATGCAGGCGTTTAACTCCGCACTGATGCATGAACATGCTGGATGGACCCTCTCCTCTTTTATGGTGGCATCCCTGGATCATGTTCACATGGCTTCTTCTTTTCATCATAGAACTTCAACCTGCATTTGTGAATAACACACTGAACTGTGTTCGCAGACAGTGATTTTTGCAGTAATTTCCATGACAGACTCCTGCGTGTATTTAACGTAGTGCTGCCTGAGGGCCTGAAGATCACAGGCATCCAGTACAGATTTTCGACCTCGTCCCTTTCCAGATTCTCTCCAGATGTTTTTATGATGATATCATGTTCTGTAGATGTTTGTAGAACTTTGTAATTTTACATTAAGGAGAATATTCTAAACTTTGTAGGTGCAGTTTTTTGCAGATTGGTGGACATCTGCAAAGATGTTTTTTATACCCAATCATGTTGCTGATCTTTTACCAATTAACCAAATTAGTTGCAAAATGTTCATCCAGCTGTTTCTTTTTCGTACCACTTTGTTTTGTTTCCCCGTCCCAAATTTTTTGAGACATGTTGCTACCATCAAGTTCAAAATGAGCGAATGTTTTTCATGAAATACTAAACATGTCTCACTTTCTACATTTGATATGTTTTGTATGTTCTGTTGTGAATAAGATGCGGCACGGTGGTGTAGAGGTTAGCACGTCTGCCTCACAGCAAGACGGTCCTGGATTCGGCTCGGGGCGTTTCTCTGTGGAGTTTGTGTGGGTTTCCTCCAGGTACTCCGGTTTCCTCCCACAGTCCAAAAACATGCACATTATGCTAAATTGCCCCTAGGTGTGAATGTGAATTGTGGTGTGTGTGTGTGTGTGTGTGTGTGTGTGTTGGCCCTGAGATGATCTGGCGAGCTGTTCAGGGCGTACTCTGCCTTTGCCCTGTCTTGGCTGTGATAGTCTCCTCCCCTCCTGCAACCAAAGTAAGATTAAACGACTAAGTGGTTTGGTAAATGAGTGAGGGATGTGAATTAAATATGAGTTTGAAATTTGCAAATCATTGCATTTTTTTTTTAATTTACATTTAACACAGTGACCCAACATTTTTGGAATTGGGGCAAGTAACCCAAGAGCTGCTTAAGGCAGGGAAAAGTATTGTTCTTAAACGGTCCAGTCAGTCAGCTGAACTGGGAAAGCTTTTACTGAATACAAAACTGAACACAGAAAGACCAACAAACTGAACGCGGCTACAGCGAAGGCTTGGGAGAGCATCTCAAGGGAGGGAACTGAGCAGTTGATGCCCATGGGTGGTCTCACCAAAATGGCACACGGCTTCAAATCCTGTCGCATGCAAACTGGAGGCTCTGCAATCTCCGTGCACAAGAAAATTACGAGTACACGCATCCGCAGTATTGTTGGATGCTCAGACATTTAAAAGGTTGGATGGATGTAGAACTCATGTGCTGCTGATGCACTCAAAAGGACGACGACCTGCGCTGTAACGGGATAGAAGATTTTACTGATAGCTTATTTTGACTGTCTGATAGAAGAAAAGCAATTTTTGCATAATGAAATGCCCCTTTAATCCAATAATAATATGATGTAACAATCTGCTGTAATATCCTTCAGCTTAATCAGAACAGACAGAGACCTGTTGCTATTTATTATCCTCTGCTGAAATGGGAGAAGAACTTCACTAATCTGTAGTTGTTGTCTCTGGCATTTGGAATACGAGCACAAAACAGACTCGGGGGCTGATGAGAAAGTAAAGGCTTTATAGGCTTTAAGAAGTAATGTTCTCTTTTTGGGCAATTCTGCATGAATGGCTTGTGCATAGTCCTTCACTGAGACCCCACCCCCATTTTCACTGTCTGGGTTTAGCATCCTTTCCCCCACTCTCTTCCCCCACCAAGGTGACTGTTCTCTTCCCCAAGGGGAATTAGCATGGCAGTTAAAACATAATGACCTTTAAATCGAGGTTTATGCCATTCAGTGTCTCTGTGGATGTGTCCATGTGTGTGTTTGTATGCAAAAGCAGTGGAAAAGGCAGGAGTGGGTCTGCATTTCCATCCTTTAATATACCGTCTCAGTTTGAGCTCATGTGAACACTGGCAGCTGGTCTTCGAGTTCTCTTTTCTTTAAACACGTCCTGGGTGTTTTTAGGTTTTTGGGGATGCCCTGTGCAAGGATTCTGTTTGGAGGCCCTTATTGTTCATTCCAAAAATCAAAGTTTAGTGGAAAAAATCCAGGAACTAGGGCGACACAGGGGTGTAGTGGTTAACGCGTCCGCTTTACAGCAAGAAGGTCATGGGTTGGAGTCCCGGGCTCGGTGAGGGTGTATCTTGTGTGGAGTTTGCATGTTCTCCCTGTGCTTGCATGGGTACTCCGGTTTCCTTCCACAGTCCAAAAACATGCACATTAGGCTAACTGGCTGTTCCAAATTGCCCCTAGGTGTGAGTGTGAGTGTCAATGTGTGTATGTGTGTTGGTCCTGCAATGGTCTGGCGAGCTGTTGTGGGTGTACCCCGCCTTCACCCAGTGTCAGGTGAGAGAGGCTCCAGCCCCCCGCGACCCTAATGGGATTAAGCGGTTTAGCAGATGAGTCAGAATGAGTGGCGTGTGACTTTATCATACAGCAGGGTTTTATATTACGAGGTGTCGACACTAAAGTTCTGTGTTGATGAATTTTCATAGCTGATGTAATTGATGATGTCGACTAATCGTTGCAACCCTACTGTGCACAGTTCGCATGTAGCAAGAAAGCACTCTGCACATGTCTATGATGGGTTACTGATGATCCGTTTATGGGAATGTTTGTCTGGTAGTTTTACCCCACACTTGTCTTTTTTATCTGAGTGCTCCTGCTATGCTGTGTTGTACAATTTTCAACCCTTTGTGACATTCTCTGTGCAAACTGTGATCTTATTTAAACGTCTTCTCCAGTAGCACTCCAATCCCATAATCATGTTCACACAGTGTTATTTGCTTTCTGTAAACTCACTTTCCCTCTTGTTGAATTAATACAGTACCACACATCGCGCTCTCGATTTGTCTCATCTTTCAGGTGGAAATGCAGTGAGTTGCTGTTGTACAGACGGCTTCTGGATTATATTCCCAATCCTACACTGAGCTCTGTAAACAGGGCGAACCTCAGATCAGCAGTAGGAGTCTTGTTCCATCCCTCTTACTCTTAACCGTGCAAAAGCAGGCAGAATTTAAATGGCAAATTAAAGAGCATTTAGTCCTCTGTGAGAATACTGTGGCTACATGGCAGCTGATCAGAATTCCTTTTATTAAATTAGACAAAGTTAGGAGGGATTGGGAGACTTGACAAAACCGTTGGCTCTCGAACTGTTGAGACAGACACACCGCCGCATGAATACAAAAACTCCACAATCAGGTTATACAGTGGCTAGAAAAAGTCTACACACTTAGCAGGCTTTTGTGATGGAAAAACCCCCAACATGAATCATTTCAGAACATTTTCCACCTTGAACTCGACCTATAAACACTACAATCCAATTGAAAACCAAATGGAAACCTAAAACAATGTGGTGGCACAAGTGTGTACCCTCCGGTGTAGCATTCAGACTCATGTTAAAAAGTGGTCAGTACTCACCTGTCATCAATTAAAGTGACTCTGATGAACCCCACATAAAGTTCAGCTGGTCTCTTAGGGGTGGCATGGTGGTGCAGTGGTTGGCACGTTTGCCTCACAGCAAGAAGGTCCTGGGTTCGAGTCCCGGGCTCGGGCGTTTCCTTGTGAAGTTTGCACGTTCTCTTTGTGCTTGCATGGGTTTCCTCTGGGTACTCAGGTTTCCTTCCACAGTCCAAAGACATGCACAGTAGGCTAATTGGCTGTTCCACAGTGTGAATGGTTGTGTGTTGGCCCTGTGATGGTCTGGCGAGCTGTTCAGGGTGAACCCCACCTTCACCCAGTGTCGGCTGAGATAGGCTCCAGACTAGTAGGATTAAGTGGTTTGGCAAATGAGTGAGTGAGGGTGAGTGAGCTTTGAATCAAACCTCACAATTCTTTTCATTATTATCTATCTCGACTCCCAGCTCTCTTTTTTAAGTCCCAACCCCTTTATTAAAGCGCTGTAATCCATTCCACCAGTGAAGACTCAGAAGTCCCAAGCAATTTGGCTCCTTCTCAATACCCCAGAGCTCCCTATTTCAATAATCCAAAAGGTGAATTATAATGAACAACTGTAGGCCTGGATGCAAAACAAACACATTCCCAGTATTTAATATAGTGAATTAAAAACCCCTCAATAAAATGTCAGTCTCGTTTCCTGAAGACATGAGGACGATGCCTCTTTCCACTGGAATCTGCAGATGTGTTGGAGTTAATAGCCTCTGATAAGGTCAAGCAGGACACCTTTGATTTTACAGGAGTTCTACTGTATGGCCTGGAAAATGGGGACAAGAGTGTGTGTGTGTGTGTGTGTGTGTGTGTGTGTGTGTGTGTGTGTGTGTGTGTGTGTGTGTGTGTGTGTGTG
>JBCNYH010000015.1:21045448-21065009 GCA_039654325.1 Tandanus tandanus
GGTGGGGGGGGGGTTAGGGGGGGTGGGGTAGGGGGGTGCGTGTCCACACAAAGAGGGGGGGAAAAGGGTGTGTGTGTGTGTGTGTGTGTGTGTGTGTGTGTGTGTGTGTGTGTGTGTGTGTGTGTGTGTGTATCCCTGTGAGTGGTGTCTGTGTTTTTGGAAGGGGTGTTCTAAAAGGAGGAGAGTGTCAAAGGCTCCAGAGCTGCTCCTGGCCTGCCATCCCTCATTGCAGGGTGAGCGGTTTGCGTGTTGTCATGGATACTGAGGCATAGCACCCCAGAGAAGGCAGGCAGGGGGACAAATGGCCGCCTTCCTTATAGGATTCCTGTCGGACAGCCTCTTTTAGATGAACTAGATGGGCCATTTGTCATACTGTAATTGTTCCAGCCAACACAGAATACCCACTAGTATAAACATTTGTGTGCAGCGTCACAAATAAAGTGGCGTACCCATGGAAGGAAGCGATGATACACCACTGCCCTTGGTTAAAGAGACAATGCCTCTTTTGTTCTGGCCCTCGTTCTGATTGGACCACAGGAGGGAGTAAAAGAAAACATGAAGAAAGAAAAAAGACAATCATATAGAACACTGCCTTTACTCCTCACATGGACAAGAAGGGACGCGACCGTGATGGTCCGTGGAACAACAGTAGCAGTTTTGGGAGTGATTTATTTTGTTTCTCTGCCAGTTAGGCAGGAAAATATTCCAGACGGGAACCTGATCCTCCAGCCGTTCTTCATTCTTATCTCTCAGCAATAAACCACACATGAAAATGTCTTATTCTGAAATACATTTGAAACACTAAAACATATTTCAATAAATATTTCATGAATATCAAAGGACAATATTATAGAAAACAAGTTGCAAAAAAATTCAATATACAAACATTTAATATCAGTGGCTTTGGATCACATAATTTTTATGTATATGTCACATAATATTTATCATAGTTAGGAAAATATAAATAAAATAAAATGGGGATATATTTACATATTTTGAGGACAAGTTGTTTTTTTAAATAGACTTTTAGACAGAATTTTCATGCCATGGAGTTTGACCTTTAACATTAGTCCAGTCTGACATCACATTTTACACAATTCTCTGTATGTCATTGGCTATAATATTTGTGTTGATACACAATTAATACACTTTTTAACACAAAGTGTGAATACAGTGCTGTGAGAAGTGTTTGCCTCTTTTCGAATGATCCTGTGATTTATTTCATCCATGTAAAAGGGAACTGCCTGAAAAACACCATCGTTAGCTCAGCAGCAACAACTACAAATGCTTCCAGTAACACAAGATTTGTGTTTCTCTGACATCTCTGTGGAGAAAACTTGACCCACTGTTTTCAACAAAACTATTTTAATTCAGTCATACTGGAGAGTTTTCGATTATGAACCACCCTTTTTAGGTCCTCGTAACATTTCAGGTCAGAACTAGCTTGCTCCAAAATCTCAGTGTACAGTAATCTTTTTTTCAGTTATCCAGAGGTGGACTTGCTCTTATGTTTTGGATATTTGTCCTGCTACATAACTCAGTTGTAGTTCAGCTTCAAATCATGGACAAACGCCCGGATATTCTACTTTAGCACTTTTGGATAGAGAGTTGAGTTCATCCTTCCATTAGTTCTGCTCAGGACCTGAAGCAGCAAAGCATCCCCGCGCCACCACACTACCACCACACCACTCTGTGCACGGTGTTCTTATTGTAGAAGCTGTATTAGATTGCACAAGCTGTAAAGGGAACCATGTCTTTCACATCTGAGTCATCAGTCTGTAGAACATCATCCCATTCAGGTGTGATCAGTTTTTTGGCAAGTGTTAGATGAAGCTTTATATTCTTCTTGCTTTGCAGTGATTTATTGCCTTGCAACTATTCTGTGGATATCTTTATTTTTTTATTTCATTTCATTAATTAATTTTTTAAACCACATTCTAATGGTGGATTAATGAACACTGATATCACCTTAGCCAGGAGAGACCTGCAGCTCCTTAGATGTGCTCTTTAGCTTTAGCTTGGTCATCCTCTCCTGGGTGGATTATCACTGCTTCATGTTTTCACCATTTGGAGATGCTAGCTTTCTTTGGGGTTTGATAGGGTTTTAGAGTTTGAGAGGTTGATTGGAACCCTTTCCAAACTGATGCATTTCAACAACTTTAACTTTAACGTTTTTAAATCTTCTGAATTTCTTTCTTTTATTTATTTTGGTTGGGGCATAGCGTGCTGTTTGCTGAGACCTTTTAGGAATATCACTTTACAGAAATGTGATTAAGTGATTTCTACATTCAACAGGGCTGGAAATTGTATTTTTTGCATAGCACATTTACGACGAATGGTGAACCAGGAACAGATTCTTGGGCACCTAGAGGTTAAGTACATACCTGGGGAGTGAAGGCTACCCCATGTGGTCTGATCACACATAGGAACACAAAGTGCACATGCTTGACTGCACATGGAGCAATAGAAGAATGTGGACTGGTCTGATGGACAGCATGGTGCACGTGTGTCACTTTCATGGAGAAGAGATAGTAACAGCGTGGAGAAGGCAAGCCACCGGAAGTGCTGTGACGTTTTTAGCAATGAAGTCCTTGGGTCCTAGAGTTCATGTAAATGTTACTTTGAACATACTATCTACCAAAGAATTGTTGCAGACCAGGTACACCATGTGGTGTCCCTTTATGGCAGTAGACACTTTTTCACCAGGATAGTGCACCCTGCCAGACCTTCAGAGGTTAATGGGCTCGAGTCATTTTGGTGACACAAGTAGAACTTACCCAATAATAGTCAGGTGGTTTAATAGGCACCATGTTATGGCGGATGGGCGTGTATACATATTGTTATCACTGATCAGTGCAGGTGTTGCTGAGTTTTTGTCCTTCAGTAAATCAGAAGAGCATTTGAAATCTGTGCAGGCTTGCTTTTGTATAATACTAAATTTGTGTGAAGATTGGACAGCATGGTGGCATAGTGGTTAACACGTCCACCCCACAGTAAGAATGTCCTGGGTTCGAGTCCTAAACACAGGTGTTTCTGTGTGGAGTTTGCATGTTCTCCTCGTACTCGTGTGGATTTCCTTCAGGTGCTCCAGTTTCCTTCCACAGTCCAAAGATATGCTAATTGGCTGCTCCCTTAGGTGTGAGTGTGAGTGGTTGTGTGGGTGTTGGCAGTGATGCAGTGATCTGGAGAACTGTTCAGGGTGCACCTCGCCTGCGCCCAGAGTTGGCTGAGATAGACTCCATCCTCCCCCTCACCATGGTATGAGTTAGCGGTTCAGCAGGTGAGTGAGTCAGTGTTTGGAGATCATTGATTGTTCACAATATAATATTTGAGTGTTATGAATATGAAGAAATAGAGGAGACTTTTTCATTGCACTGTATATTCTCATCATCCAATATTATACTGTTAAATGTCATCTATGTATGTAACATCTGTACATTTAAAATGTATGTTAAATGAGTTGTCAGCAGCTGTTGTGGAAGTGCTGTCTCTGTTTTTGATGGAGCACTTCAAGTCTCTTTCCTTTCATTTCTTTGTGCCCTTGTATCTCAATTATCCCCTCTTATGGTATGCTGGAAATGTTGAAATAATAGAGAGAGAGAGAGAGTGTGTGTGTGTGTGTGTGTGTGTGTTTATACCCCTTGTATCCCATGACTCTTATTTTCTGGAGAAATGTTTGTTTGATGGATTGCCCACCACTGTAGTGCATCGTCTTGTATCTGTCCTGACATACTGTGGCTCCGGAGCACTTTACAGTGACCTCTCTTCTCACCTTCTCTCTGATGGACAGTTTAAAGCACCATTAAGTGTAATTACTATTTCAGCAAAGGATTCAAGATAAACTTGCACTGCAAGAAATTATTCTAAATTTCTCAATCACACATCCTACCCCCCAAAAAGCATTTAAATGTTGCCCTTTTTGACTTGTAGCACTTACACACTTGGTGAGCTTGTTTGTTACCTACTGTCTGTAGTTTTTGCATATGGTTTGATAGATTAAACAGAACATATACAAGAGTGTCAGGTGGTATTCGTACCCCATCACTGTTTGGAAGATGTGGATTCATTTTCCATAAAAGTACATCTCTGATGGTAATTCTGGCTGTAATATAAGGGACAGGTTTGAATTAATTAAATAATTAAAAACACTCGTCATTATCAGTATTCTAATTCATACACATGGCAAACAATCCACATAACATCTAAACTCTAAACCTAATAATAATTGGATTATCAAAAACCATGCTTTTATTTAACAAAGGAAAATGTATAATTGCTCTTTTTTACACCAGACGTATCCAGGGGTCAAACTCTTTGTCACCTTGTTGTTATTAGCAGTCGGAATCACTTGAAACTTGGCAGACTTGTTCTTGTGTACACTATCTATAACTCCATGGAGCCAGATTTTCACACTAGAAACAGAATTACGACGTTATAACTGAAAAAAAGTCCAAATGCTTCATGATCTGTGGATGGAATCGAAGAAAATTTGGCAACATTATACTACACAACGATGCCAACAGTTGTGCAGGGTCGGGTTTTTCACTTTTCGACCCGGATATAAAATCGTGACCCCACAGTCATGAAAATTTCAAAGTCCTACTCCTCCGTTATTACTCCACAGAATCAGAGGAAACTTATACTTTACTAGGCTTATACTAGATGACCTTGATTCACACTGGACACTATTGGAAACTATTGATTACCAGATATGTAGCTGGATTCGAATGTGTCACAGCTGTAACTCCTGTATACCTCTGTCCGTAACAGGGTTTATATGGAGCTATTGTGATCACAGGCGTTTGTGAGTCTGTCTGTTTGTTTGTCAGTTTTCCTTTGAACAACATCCTGACCACACTGCACAGATTTTCACCAGACTTGGTGGGGACGCTTCCTAACCTGAACCCAGATTTAATTGATTTCATTTTTGAATTTTTATGAGGTGACATTCGTGGCATGCCGCACACCACCTGTGGGTGTCTGGGAATGTCCACCCAATGCTAGTGTCAAGCACAACTGTCTCACACCCAAAGAAGATTAAAAAAAAAAATAATGTACTATATGTACTGTCATAGCCAGAAGGATGAACAGAGTGCTGTCATATTGTAACTTTGATGTTTCCAGCCTACTGTAATGATTAATTAAAGGCCTGGGCACATTTAGTCATTAATTTCTTGTAATGCTAAGAATTAGTAATTCATTTTGGTTTTTAATCAGAAATAACACTAAAGTAAATCAAAATAAGAATCCATTATTATGAAACCTGTGCTTCTCATTAGATGACATGCACAAGTCACTGAATAGTGAGAGTGGAGCAGATTAGAATCTACTCCGAAATCACATGTACTTGACGTGTAGTTTTTCCATCAGCCTCTACATGCATAATATATACATTACAGTGTGTATAGAAAATAACCCCCCGCCATTAAAAAAAAGATATATATGTGTGTGTGTGTGTGTGTGTGTGTGTGTGTATGAATAAAAAAAAAAAATGTTTGTTGCTTTGCAACGTGAAATAAAAACATGCACAAAAGTATTTTTCCAACTGCATTTATTTAATGCAACTTGTATCAGCCAGGTGAAAGATATAATTACAATAATGATAGCCGGTGAAATCAGAACCACTGAGATGGTTAAATAATCACCCCTCAATTTGGTTTAACTGATCACCTTCTCCATTGTACACCAAGCTAATTGGCTTCCACCTGTGATCAATTGTTATGATTCTGTTTAATTCAGTGCAGCTATTCCCAGAGCATCCCAGTGCTCAGACGTGTATCTGAAAGGAAACAATCAAGAACTGTCATAAGATCTCAGGGATAAAGTTGTGGACAGGCAAAAAACAGAAGATTAATGCAAAAAAATAATAAAAAAATTAAATACTTTATTAATCACTTGGAGCACAGTCAAGTCCAAACTGGATTTAAGAGTCTTGCATAGGATGGTTTAAGAAAGTCTCAATTGAGCCAAAATGCACCTTGGGGACCAAATGGAAAAACTCTGGTGGAAAGCCAAAATCCAACCATTTGGATTATTGGGGCATTTGTCAAGGGAAAGTGAATGCAGCAAAAACTCTTGAGGAAAACCTGCTGCAGTTCCAGGGAAATTAACAATGGGAAGAAGGTACACTTTCCAACATGACAATAACATGAAGTTGACCACACAGTGGCTAAAGGAGGAAAAAAAGGAAATGTTTTATTATAAAATCTGTGCAAAGACTTGAAGAGTGCAGTCCACCAATGGTCACAATCCAGTTTGACAGAGCATGACCAGCTCTGTAAAGAATCGGCATTGTTAGTCAGATTGAGACTCAAGGCACTGAATGACCACTGAATGCATTTGATGATCAGGTTATCCCATCAATGGATTTCTTTCTTTCCTGATGGCATGGATATAAAATTCCGGTGAAAGAGGGTGATTCTCCCATCCGAGGAATTGCCACCTAAACATGGTGGAGAGGTTTGAGCACTACACGATCCTGGAAGCTATGCTGTCAGGGGCGTCAGCTCTGTAAGAGCTTCTCTTACATCCTGGGGTAGGTGAGGGGTCACGGAATCTGAATGGTCCATGTTCAGGACCTCTGATCTGGATGCAGCATCCAGGAGCTTTGGCCAGAAGGTTGTTGGTAAATATGGTGCAGCAACCTGAGAACTCCCACTTATGGACACCGGTGGTAGGGGAGGCCTTTAAACTGACTGGTATTGAGTGGCCAAAAAGCCTGTAGCTTCGGCAGTCACAGAGGCAAAACTTGGGTGTGGGAAGAGTTCAGGGAGGCCCGGAGAAGGACTTTCGGTTGGCCTTAAGGACATTCTGGCAAACACTGGTAAGCACTCAAAAAGAGAAAACGGGACTTGTCCCAGGCATGGCAGTGTATGCTCTGGATGGGGAGCTGCTGACCAGGACTGGGGATATAGTCGACCAGCTGAAGGAGCACTTTGAGGATCTCCTCAATTAGGTCACCATGTCCTCCATTGAGCAAGTCTGAAGACCCATCTCCATCTGCTCCGTGAGAATCTGCTTAGGGATCTCCACTAAGGAAAAAAGATGGAAGACTGCCCACACAACACCGCATGCAGAAATGTGCAACAGCACTGCCTTTGGGTATCACGTTACATCATCCACTAAGACTAACACAAAGCGATACTCACATGCACTCCACTCCAATGGCCTGATGAGATCCATGCCAATTCCTTCCAAAGGGGATCTCGATTAGCGGCACTTGAGCTCGATACTCGATCTGAATACTTGTTCTTTAATGATTGCAAAAATATAGCAGGCTGAGCACAACTTTAGGCTGGAGGATTTGACCATTAATTACTCTCATTTTGACAGAGGCGTGTCTCAAGGTCTCATTTCACGACTGCTCCAATGGGAAATTCCTGTGGAGAGGAGAAGAGTGGAGCCCTCTTTCCGGTGTCCTCCCAATTAGTTCTGTGCTTTAAGATCCCTGTGTCCTCGTATGGCAGGACCCATCAACAATAATGCACTTTAACAATACGTGAAACCTGAGTCAGTTCATCCCAATGATAAGTGAATAGGTGGGGCGTGGTGAGGGACTAACCGCCACCTCTACTCTATGCTTTTCCCCTCCAAATTGAACCATGATGGGCACCGGGGAACACACCTCACCTTTACCAGTCATGCCCCTTCAGCAGCACCACATTGAATAAGGCTTTGATGGACTGTTGTTTGATTACATCCCGAGTCCATCCCGAGTTTACTCTTGTGTATACTCACTGCGGCTTTCCTGCTTGACCAGGGAACACCACAGTTGTGGCTAAAGACCTGCTCAGTATGGCCATTTAAGTGAGGTGACTGATCTTGGAACGGCCTGGATATTTAGCCATGCCTGCAGTGCTGCATGTTCCTGGTGAACGAGGATGGCTTCACCTCTGGGGGAAAGAGGGAGACGCTGTGGAAGAACAGAGAGGGAAGGGAAAGGGACTCTTTCCATGGTGCAAGACAGGGGAGTGGTGAGAAGCACATGGGAAGAATGGGGATCAGAGAGATAGAGGGGGAAAAGAGAGCTATAGAGAGAACAACTGAGCAGTCCGTCTGCTACAGGAAATTCCCCCAGATGGTCCGCCATGTGCTTGAACACCCCTTCAGCCTCGCCGTTTTGTAACTCTTACGCACTTCCATTAACCTGTGGTGAGGACGTTGGTAGTGAAGAACCAAGTTTATGTTCATGACACGTGAGGTTCTTCTAAACTTGCATCCGATTCCCATCCCATTGATTGAAACACCTGACTTTAGTTAGCCCTTTAGATTTTCACCTACCCCCAGAGATGCACGTCCTTTTTTTCTAAAAAGGGTATTTAATAATGCATCATTTAGCTTGAGGTAGTATGGTGGCGCAGTGGTTAGCACATCCACCTCACAGCAAGAAGTTTCAGGGTATAAGTCCCGGGCTTGTGCATTTTTGCATGGAGTTTGCATGTTCTTGTAACGGGGTTCTTGTGTGGGTTTCCTCCAGCAGTCCAAAAACATGCACATTAGGCTAACTGGCTGTTCCAAATTGCCCCTAGGTGTGAGTGTAAGTGTGAATAGTTGTGTGTGTGTGTGTGTGTGTGTGTGTGTGTGTGTGTTTGTGTTGTTCTCCAATGGCTTTTCAGGGTTTTACCCTGCCTTTGCCCAGTGCCGGCTGAGATGGGCTCCAGCCTCCCTGTGACCGTTGTAGGATTAGTAGAGTAGACAGTAGGATTATAGAAAGTACATAATATTCAGATGTTATTTTTCACTGAGCTTTTTGAGCTAATTGAAAAGAATATTGTGAAAGTACTGTACTATTAGTACGGTGCTTTTCTTTCTTTCTTTTGGCAGCTCAGTAATTCTGATACAGTTACATGGGAAACGTATGCAGCACAACGTTATTTTTTGTAGATGTTGATATGTATATTTTAAACAGAAGCTATAAAGTTAGGTAATCCTGGATTATACAAACCCAACTCTGTCCAGCTCAGTAATTTATTCAAAGTTCAGACCTCAAGAAAAGCCACATTTCCTTCCGTTGGGAAATGGTCGATGCCATCATCTCAGCAGGCATCCAAGGCTGCAAACCAGCTTCTCCTTGACTCTACATCAGTGGCAGTGTTTATTATTATAAAACATTCCCATTGCACTTCTCTTTCTTTCATTCTCCTTTTCCCCATTTGGGTGATTATTATACTCTGGATACGAACAAACAGTATCTCTACTTAATAATTCACATCACTTTCATCTGATATTCAGTTACCATGGGCAATTTAGTAGTTGAATAATTTTGTGAAAAATTCATTTATTATGGCTGCGTGTTATGAGGCGGCGGTGATGGCAGCCAAGAGTGTTAGTGGAGGGGTTTAAATTGCGTCTGTGGAGGGGATCCAGGGGAAGGTAATGTGTTCTAATGTTCTCAGCCATATGCATTGTTTTCAGGGCTCATCAGTTTTACATTGATTCCCACTGAAGTGTTTAATTGCATCATGAATATGATCTAATTCTGTCCTTTTTGCTGAAACCGGCGCACTCACTGAAAATGATGTACTGCCATGACAGCACCATATCGGAACATATTTTATACGCAGCGTAAATTATAGTGTTAAATTAGCCTGGAAAGACAACTAGCTGGCACAGGGAATGGACCCAACAGTTTAATTTAGTGTCAGAAGGATGTGAAGGGATAAATCTCTTCTCTCTCCCACACTTTGCCATCATGTCTGGGATTTTACTGGAATAGTTTGAATTTCTTTTTATTACCCACAGTTTCTCTGTGTTACACTTTCTTATGAGATTTAAGTCACTTAGTTAGAAGAAACAAGCGCAGTATCTTCTTTCAGTCTGATTTACAGATGTGTGTAGTGGAAATAGGTTACGCCTCCTTAGCTGTGCACACTTTGTTAGATTTACCAAAATAACAGGTATATGCTTTTTTTTTTTTTAGCGTTGTAGAATGTGGTTTCTTTACACTTCTATTCATAACAAAGTTAAGTAAGTGGAGGGAGACACATGTTCTTATTTCTCCGATTTTCTACTTTGTGCTTGCTGTCAGGGTACGTGTAAGAGCAGTTACAGTAAAGGAGTACTGCTTTGAATGGTTCCTTCAGGCTGCGTTATTCTCCGAGGAGATGAAAGGCGTTGAGTGTACTCTTTTTGTTTTGCTTCAGGAGAAAGTATTTTCTCTCTTTTGCCCTTAAAGCTTGGAGTGAGTGGCTGCCAGGAGTTAAATCTTCTCCTGTAAGCAGTTGCTCTCTGACTCTTGTGGCTTCTCTTATCTTCCACACCTCCTTTACTATAATAATATACTGCAGTGTTCGGACACATAATGTGGGAACAGTCAGAAATATGAGCTCCCACACTTTGTAAAGAATCCCTAAATATAGTCTGAGAATAATATTTTGTAATTATCATTCATGTAAATATTGCTGAATAGTCGCTAAGACAGAATGTTGAGGGGTCTGTTAGTGATATCCACTGGGCTTGAGGTAAATAATGATTATTTATTCAAGAGATTTTCTGATTGTTGTAAAGCCATCAGACAATTTTTGGTATTGCATCATTGCTATGGGATAACCAAATTATTGCATTGCTGCCATGGGATAGCCAAGTTATTCCATGGAAATGATGCAGTACTAAAAATTGTCTGATGGCTTTACAACAATAAGCAGTTTTAGTTTCCTTTACTTCTCTTTAAATGTAAGATATAGTAAAACTTTGAATGAGTTTAAAAACACACTGTTACGGAGCACGGGTTTCTTAGGTTACCGTGTAGTATATTGAAATTTTTTTTCATTACACATTGCTTATGCTTTGCTCATGGTTAAAATATGTAAATATAAACTATAATCGTCCTGATTTAATTTGCTTTTTATGTTCTTGTGTAGTATATGCTAAACATGAATTGTTTAGTCTTTTTGTTCAGTCTCAGGTACACCCTGAACATCTCGCCAGTCCATCGCAGGGCCAGCACTTAGTGTATTGTGGCAAATGGAACAGCCACTTGGCCTTTGATTATTTACATTTACAGCATTTTGCAGACTCCTTTATCCAGAGGGAATTATGGTTTTCTCTTATTTATACAACTGAGTAGTTGAGGATTAAGGGCCTTGCAGAGGGGCCCAACAGTGGCAGCTTGGCAGTACTGGGGTTTGAACCTCTGACCTTATCAGTAACCGTGAGCATTAACCACTGAGCCACTGCTGCTAGATGTAGCCTAATGCCTCTATCTTTGGACTGTGGGAAAAAACTGTAGTACCCGGAGAAAACCTACGCAAACACTGGGAGAACATGCAAACTCCACACAGAAACACCCTCGCCGAGCCCGGGTCTCCAACCCAGGACCTTCACGCTATGAGGCGGATGTGCTAATCACTACAAAACCATGCCACCTGCAACTAATCTGAGTCATTTTAATTGATGAAGGTGTGTATTGACTACTATTTAACAGGAATTTGAATGTAATTGGTTCATTTTGAGCACAGCTACATCCTCAGTTATTAGAGGGCATGTACACATATGCAACCGTATTATTTTATTTTTTTACATTTCTTTTTGCATAAAAAATTGGCATTTTAACAAGAGTGTGTAGACTTTTATAACCACTGTACCTTCCTTTCCTTCTCTCTGATTTTTTTTCATTTATTAATTCAGTATTTCTTAGGTTACTTGCCACTGGCAGCTGAGACACTCGCACATTCCAGGTGGATTAAACTGATTTTTGGGTTCACATTCACGTTCAAGTCCCACATTAAAAAGTCACACACTTGTCGTCTGAGCCCATGGGGGTATTGATTGGGCCAACCTAAATACGGATATTGCCACCTCTGTTAGTCACTCTGCTTTCAGTGGCACACTCCAGTCCTGCCATCAGGGCCAGTAGCTTAATGTCAGGGAATGTTGGTACAGGGACAAGGGGGGAAATGGAAAAAGGGCCTTGCTATACTTCTTGTGGAGACTTTTGTGTGGCTTCAGTGAACAATATGATGTAACTGGAGAGAAAACTAACAACAGCAGGAGTAGTACTGAGACTTTGCACTCCATGTTTCTTACGTGGCAGCAGATGAACTCTGCAGTATGATAGCAGCTCTCTTTCGAGTATTCATATGGTTAAAATAAAACCACAGAGGATATTCGAGCCTCTACGCCCACCTGACACGCTGCTGTGAGGAGTTGTAAATGCAGTCTCAGTTAAAAAATTCATTCATTCATTTATCCATTTTCTAAGCTGCTTAATCCTAATTAGGGCCGCAGGGAGGCTGGTGCTTATATCAGCCGTCTCTGGGTGAAGGCGGGGTACACCCTGAACAGCTCGCCAGGCTATCGCAGGGCCAACACTCACACATACAACCATTCACACTCACGCTAACACCTAGGGGCGATTTGGAACAGCCAATTAGCCTTCTGTGCATGCCTTTGGACTGTGGGAGGAAACCGGAGTACCCGGAGGAAACCCATGCATGCAGGGGGAGAACATGCAAACTCCACACAGAAACGACTGAGCCCGAGAATCGAACCCGGGACCGTCTTGCTGTGAGGCGGACATGCTAACCACTGCTTCACTGTCCCGTCCAGTTAAAAAGTTGTGTTTTAAAAAAAACACACACACACAAAAAACAGGCCGTTAAATCCATAAACAGTAAACAGGCAGAGGTCGAGAGATCAGGCGTACAGAACACAGGAGATAATCCAGAAACAAAGTCAAGAAGGCAGGCTGAGATCGTACACAAAAAACACAAAATCAGAGGCAGATCCAAGAGGCAGTAAGCAGGGAATAAAACCACTAATACACAGGGTAACCAACAGGACGTACAAGACTCAGTAAGTTAGGTATGCACACACTGAACAATACTTTTAAATAGCGTGACTGGTTAATGTGGAAGTCTGTTTCAGCTATGCTGCACTCCACTGTCCCTGTGCACTCCTCACAGGGAATGCTGGGATTTGTAGTTCTGCTCTGCGAATCTAAAAATAGCTATTTTAGGCCATAGAGTGAAGTGCACCGTGCACCGTGTGGGTCTGTGTACCGCAGGATTTTGTGATAATGGATAGACACTAACAGAAGTATAGTGTAGAACTACATGTATAAAATATACATTTACTAATGCTGATTGGAATTCTGGGTAATGTCTCCGTTTTTGTAGGTCAGTGTTCTCAAGTCTTTCCTTTTTCCAAGGTCTGTTCCTTTGTTCTGGGCTGAGACTGAATTGCACGAGTAATCTCTCCTAGTCTCGTCCTCTCAGTGCTAAAGTGGTGTTAACAGAGTGAGGTTGATGAAAAGGGTTCCAGAAAGGATGCCCAGCAGGCAGAACTGCCTGTAAGGGAGAGGGAGCCAAAGAGACAAGGGTAAAACTGATAACCCAGTGTTCGTGTGTGTGCATGTGTGTTATTCTTAAGCCTCTGTGCATTTGACAGGAAGGGAGAAGAAGGTAAAGAGAATGTGAAGGAGAGAGAGAGAGAGAGAGAGAGAGAGAGAGAGAGAGAAGAAAAGGATCCTCGGGAGGTTCCATTGATGCACTATTATTCGGTTTACTTACCGCGCCTGCCAAATGATATATCAATGAAAATCTGTTCTCTGAATTATGACCATCTGATGATGGAGAGACTGAGAGCCGTGTCCTGGAACGCCTCTTATTGTGCCCCATTACTTAGCCTCTCTGAGTACCACTAAGTGATTTTTAGAATGCATTGCCACAGGCTCTATTCTTCCTAATTCACTGTATTTTTTCACCCCTTAAATGGCAGTGAACTACATTTGCACTTAAAACATATTCTTTAATATTCTGTTATTTTACATACAAATTGCATCCTGGGCAATGCATTCATCATTGCTCATCCCCTCCACTCTTCTCCTAAATGAAAAATGTATCTTAAATGAATAATGGATCGCATTGTAGAATAATTTTCTTTTCGGCGTATTTACTGTTTTGGATTTTCTTTGTCTCGACTCGGAAAATAAAGCCAGTATCCGTGTGTGTGCTTGACGTTGGCTCTTCAGTATATTGATTCATATCATGGCAATATGATAGCTGAACCTTAGGAGAACATTCCTGCCTTGATTACACAGAACCTCAGTAGATCTACATGAGAAGGAAAGCACGGCGAAAGGAGAACTTGGGCTCCTGAGATGCTTCAGATCAATTAACTTGTGATATCTGTGGAAAGTCTCAGATAACGCTGCTAAAAGCCTCCTGATTTAGTCTGAATTTAATTTCTTTTTTTAGCTTCTGACCCCTTGTTATCGCTCACTGTGGTGCTGTCACTTCTGCTGGAGCAAAAAAACGGGCCAAATCCCTAATGTCCTTCATGCACAGCTGAGAGATAGCTGTAGATAGATTTGAGCAAGACAAGAGCTGCGTTGGTGGTCACACCGGGTGGTCATGCATAGACGTATTTATAATGTCATAACGGTGTTCTTTCCTGGCTCTCACGGTACCTTCTTGAATGTATCTAACATACTGTTCCTATCTCTGTACGGCTTGAGGATTGGACTTTTTATCTGTGCATGTAATGGCTCTAATGATGGATTTATTTGTCTGGAGGCCTGGTAATGATGACGGGGTTTCACACTTCACAGAACCCCCTTTGGGCAGGCACTCTCCCAGGTTGTTGGATTCACAATGTAAACACTCTCGATCCTCTTCATGCTCTTTCTACTCTGCCATCCAAAATATTCACTGGAGCCCAGGAGAGAATCGCATGACTGGGCTGAATGGAGACAGCTCGTTGCCGTTGCCACGCTGCTGGTACGCTTTTTTCTTGCTTTCCCTTTGAGATGGCATGGTACAGATGGGAGTCGCTGGACTGCGGCAGCTCGTGTCATGATGCGTTGATGATTTTACGGCTGAGCAGAAAGCAGCTTTTACAGTGTTCTACTGAGAAACACTGAACAGATTACAACAGTTTACGTTGTTGCTCTTCATATACAGCTCGCTGTTTGTCTTATACAACGAGTGCTGCATGCCCAGTTAATTTTATAGCTAGTTAATTTTAAATGCGGTCAACAAATTAAGTCATCAAGGCATATGATCTACCAACTGTTCTAAAGGTCAGATTCAGTTCGATGTGAAGGCTTGTTAATATAATCATACACTACATGGTGTAGAACTGATTTTAAACAGAACATAAAGGCATAGAACTCAGTGACATCAAACACTCACTCACTCATTTGCAGAACTATTAGCGTTTAGCTATTAGTCAGCCGACACTGGGCAAAGGCAGGGTACACCCTGAACAAGCCCGCCAGACCATCACAGGGCAACAGATAAACAACCATATACACTCTCACCTAGGGGCAATTAGGAACAGCCAATTAGCTTAATGTGCATGTCTTTGGACTGTGGGCGGTACCTGGAGGGAACCCACGCAAGCATGGGGAGAACATGTAAACTCCACACAGAAATGCCCTTGCCAAGCCGAGGCCTCGGACCCAGGACCTTCTTGCTGTGAGGTAGATGTCCTAACCACTACTCCATAACGCACATGCTAAATAGCATAGGTCTACTTTATGTGTATGCAAATGAATTGATTTACACAAACAATAACTAATGATGACTATAGTGTGAAAAAAGAAAGAATTGTTTGGTTCAGTAGTGAACCGGTTGTAGATATAATATTAGGTGTAACTGGAGAACTGCCTCTGCTCTGCCATTCCTGTGTATCTGGTTTACTAGTGTTGCAAAGAAAATGTCAAGTAATATAGCAGCTGTTTCTTTAATAATGCCTACGGTGCCTTTAATGTGTCGTGTGGTGATGGAGAGGGAGGTTCTTTATCAGTGTGGAGGCTCTCCTTAGGTCAGCCATCTATCATGGTTCCTCCGACCATGTTGGTTTTCTTTGGTAATGAGTGAGCTGACATTTACACAGAGCTCGCTAACAGTCTGACCCACTGATTACCTCTGAATCTTCATTCTACTGACTATTGATACAAAAAAAACAGAAGAAAAACATGATTTCTCCACAACCGGTTCTCGATATTTATTTAACATTAAGAGGACATTAATATTAATTGGATATCCCGGTTGAGCCCGGCACTGAGGAGACCACTGGTTCTTTAAGGTTGATTTCGTTTAGCTGCCAGTTTAAACAGTGATTTATGAGAAGAGGGAGGGTGTTGCAACCATTTGGCCACATTTCTTGTGCCTGCTCAAAATATGAGATTAACAGCATGTGCAGCTCCAGCACTGAGGGAAGGGTTTGGACATGTGGGCAGCGTAGCATTAAATGGATTGTGTTTCCTTTCATGTATACCGCTAATGTACCAAACACCCTGATGCAGATGAATGTAAGGAATTTTCTGCCAAGGCTTTATGGTTCATCTGAGAGATGACAGTGTAAACTGATCGCATGGTTCCTTCCTTTATACAGTTAGTACAACAGGTATACACGAGTGCACTCACATTATTTCTCTTTACTCCAGTGTCTGGCTTTCTCTCTCAAAACTCCCTTTTCTCCAGCCATAGGCAACAGCTGTTGAATAGCAGTGTTCACATTGGTGTGGACACTTGGGATGCATTTTTTTATTGGCTGGGGAATAAGAGGCCCAAATGGTGATGTGCCTTTAAACACACATGGGTTGGGGGGGGTGTCAAACCATCTGTATATATCACTACAAATAAAATACTGAAACAGTAGCAGCTTTTTTAAATGACCAGGACCCATATGAGGGCAGCACAGTGGAGTAGTGGTCAGCACACCTCACTGCAAGTAGGTCCTGGGTTCGAGTCCCGGGCACAATGACGGTGTTTCTGTGTGGATGTTCTCCCCGTGCCTGCATGGGTATCCTCCAGGTACTCTGGTTTCCTTCTGCAGAGCAAAGACATGCACATTAAAGTAACTGGCTGTTCCTAATGAGTGTGAATAGTTGTGTGTGTTACCCTGCGATAGGATAGTCTGATGAAGTGTTCATGGTGTACCCCGCCTTTGCCCAGATAGGCTCCAGCCTCCCCGCGAGCCTAATAGTGCAGTTAAGTGGTTTAGCGAATGAGAGAGTGAGTGAGGACCCATATGAGCACGTTCCTCCATATACAGTGCATTAGAACAAATCTGTTTTGTTCTGTGAGTGTTGTAACCTTGCTAGTGAGTCCATCATCTCCTTTTTAAAATGTACATCCTCAATGTAGGTTACGTTCCCAGTTTCACCGCTCCAGATACATTTATTTTTATCTCAAATGAGTAATATTGCAACACACGCACACTTTCTCCTTGGCACATATGAATTAAAAAAAAAATCAGCCTGAGTCTGACAGGTGGTCCAGGTTTGTGTCACTGGGCCCTCAGGGGCCTGCTGGAGCTCAGGTTGTAAATGTGAAGAGCTGGTCCCAGTTCAGGATGACACAGGTGGTGCGAAACTTGCCTCTCTCCTATCACCTGAAATATTCACATTCTTCTGGCAAGCAAGCTTTGATCTCCTCTTGCAATCAGCTAGGGAGCTGTTGAGGGGAAAGGAAACCATGTAAACAACAAGAAAAAGGAGCACACCTGAGAACACAAGATATTTCTTAAGAGAGAATAAACAATGGCAGTTTATCATTGTTATCCATCGCTCAGTGTTTTGTTTTTTCTCCTCTTTGTCAATAGGCTTGCAAAACTGGGCCAACGTCGACATCACAGTTGCACCTTTGCCGAGTTAAGCTCTTGATTTGGCACCGTTTGTTATGGATTGTCATGTCAGTGGCCCCAATTTATATACTTCTCCGTACCCTGGTTATATTTACTCCGTAATAAATTTTGAGGAGACATTTATTAATTTCTTTGTTTTAGCTCCGTGCGGTTGGACTCATTGTGGCGAACTGAAGTGCTGTTCTTGGCTGTGTTGTGAAACGCTGTCTCATATCATTCTCACCTAATGTGCATGTACTCTGTTGTTTTTAAACTTTTGCCAAGAAATCAGTAATCAATGTCTGAGCAAGAATTAGAAGTTTTTCGAAGGTGTTACCCCAGAAGGTGAAAGTAGCACTGGATTGCTGTACATTCTTATTAAATGTATGTTTGTGAGAATAATCAGTGATGAATTCAAATGTAATAGCTTGAGTTAAAGATGAAGTGGTGACGGTGCCAGGATCAGGATTTATTCTGTACATAAAGTGGATCTTTCACTATTTGTTTATTTATTTAGTTTCAGGATGTAAATAGGTTGATTTTATTTCAGTTTCACTTCATTATTCGTTTCGCTCCTCCTCTTTCGGGTCGCAGGGAAGCTGGAGCCAGTCCCAGCCGTCTGTGGGTGAAAGTACACCCTAAACATTTCACCAATTTACAGCAAGGCACAACATACAGACAAACAACCATTTACACACACACACGCTCACACTCACACCTTTTGGCAATCTGGAATAGCCAATTACCAATAACCAGTGCTAACTGATAACCAATGTACAATTAATATAGCTACAAATTAAACTGAAGGGCGATGGCCACTAGATATCAGTCTGATGGATTTAAATGTCCCTGTGGACTGTACTGTAGATTTTTGCTTGAAACTGCCTGAAGGATTTCTACATTAGATAGTTTACATGGTCTTTCAATAGATTAACCCAAATACTATAATTTAGACTAGGAGTAACCGTACAGTGAATCTTAGTTGAGTTCTGATATGTGCTGTTAACGTATCTGTGTGTTATTGAACTGACTTGTACACCGATCAGCCATAACTTTAAAATCACTGAGAGGTGAGGTAAATAACTGTGCTCTATCTCATTATAGTTGCATCTGTAATGGGGTTGGATTTTTTTAGGCAGGAAGCAAACAGTAAGTTCTCAGAGTTGATGTGTTGCTAGCAGGAAAAATGGGTAAGTGTAATTATCTGAGTGACAAGAAAAAGTGCTGAACCTGGAACAGATTCATGGGCACCTAGGGCTCAGTGATGTGCATGAAGAGTGAGGACTAGACCATGTGTTTTTCCCCACAAAAAAACAAAAACAAATCCGGATTAAGTTCATGCTGGTAAGGAGTCAGGACACAGTGCATTTCGGATTCTGCATATGAGGCCACATAGCTGTAGACCAGTCAGGGGCACATGCTCGACCCCCGTCCACCACGGAAAGTACCTACAATGGGCAGGTGAGCATCAAAACCGGACCATGGAGCAATGGAAGAAGGTGGATGGGTCTGATCAATCACATACGAACTGCGAGGTGCGTTTGTGACACTTTCATGGTGAAGAGATGGAACAGGATGGACTGTAAGAAGAAGGGAGGTTATCAGAAGCAGTGAGATGTTCTGCTGGGAAACATTGGGTCATAGATTTCATGTGGATGTTACTTCAACATGTACTGTCTACCTAAACACTGTTACAGATGAAGGACTCCCCTTTATAATAACGGTGCTCCCTAACAGCAGTAGCCTTTTTCAGCAGGATAACACACCCCACCATGCTGAAAAAACTCTTCAGGGATGATTTGAGGAAAACTATATACATATTGTTATAAGTATATACATATTGTTGTGGCTGATTGGTGTATATACATATTGTTGTGGCTGATTGGTGTATATACATATTGTTGTGGCTGATTGGTGTATATACATATTGTTATGGTTGAGAGGTGTATATACATATTGTTATGGTTGAGAGGTGTATATTCATATTGTT
>JBCNYH010000015.1:21130389-21141461 GCA_039654325.1 Tandanus tandanus
CAAACACACACAAACAAACAAACAAACAAACAAACAAACGACAAAGAAAACCACACACACACACACACACACACACACACACACACACACACACACACACACACACACACACTAGGAGGTAATTAGACTGATCAGTTAGGCAGAAGTGCTGACTCTATAACACCTTTTCTTTTGGTGTCTAAATCCCACAGTCTCGCTCACATGTGTTTATAGGTTCTTGTTTTCTTATCTCCGCGTTGTCTCTCAGTACTGATGTAGCAACCAAATGTGACGTCCTGGAAATGGAGGAAAAGTAAGAGACAGAGAGTAAAGAAGAAAAAAAAACACAGAGGATCACTATTGCTTTCAGACAGGGAAAGCAAGAGACTATTGTATCTGTATCGATTGGCGCAGTGCCTCTCCATTTTAACATGAACTCCATGAAGCAGCAGTGAGCTGTAGTATTGGCAGGCTCTTATCTTTAAAATATTTTAGTGAGCATGATGCTGGCATTATGGAACTCCAGGGAGAACAGCTCTTTACTGTAAATCTAAATCCCCCCCACTCTCTCACTTTCACTCTCTCGCCTATATAGGAGGAATCATATTGAATTTCTCCTTTAAGCCGATAACGTTCATTAGATAGTCACAGCATTCATTTTTATATTTTATCTTATCACTCGTTTTGTGTTTTATTTGTGCTTATTCTTATTTATATTTATGAATTATTTATTATTAGTATTTATAACATCATCTATTAAAATGTATTTATTAAGCCACATTTCCTTGGTTAACCATATACACCTCTCTGTAAAAACCACAGTTATTTACTTGAAAACAATTAAGCAGAGCAGCATGGTGGTGTAGAGATTAGCATGCCCACCTCACTGCAAGAAGGTCCTGGGTTCGAGTCCCAGGCTAGGCCATTTCTGTGTGGAGTTTGCATGTTCTCCTCGTGTTTCCTCCTAAAGGTTAAAGACAGGTTAAAGATAGATGCACATTAGGCTTTTTGGCTGCTCCAAATTGCCCCTAGGTGTGAGTGATTGTGTGTGTGTTGGCCATACAGTGGTCTGGAGAGCTGTTCAGGGTCGACCCTGCCTTCACCCAGTCTTAACGGAGCTAGGCACCAGCCTCCCCGCTACCCTATTAGGATTAAGAGGCTCAGGAAATGAATGAATGAATGAATAATTAAGCAGTCTTTTACTTCTTTTTTTTTCAAGCTTTATTCAAATCTAAAAAGTAGAATCCACACAGGAACGCTGTGGCCCAGCCCGGGACTCGAACTCAGGACCTTCTCGCTGTGAGGTTGGATATGCTGCACACTACACCACCGTGCCTCCCAGAGATACTTATGAAGCATGTTTCCTTTCATGAGATCATCTCTTATTTTACTGGAATATAAATATGGGGTGATACAACGGGTGAGTTTCTTCGTCATGATCAGAGAAAACAGTGAAATGAGATAAAGGTACCATGATTTTTATTTTCATCTAACTACAAAGTTTGACCTCCAAGTGTGTTTAAGTTGAGTAAAGATAAAAATAAAGCTTTTTGTCAACTGACACCCAATATGGGTTTGGCATAAAAGAAGGTTGGTGGAGCATTTGTAGTGTTTTCCATCAAAGGCCATGGGAACCTCTGTGTACTCCAGCAATATCAAGAGATTTTAAATGAAATGATGGCTGATTTTGCCAAGAAGCTACAGATGGTTCATAGTTGGATCTTCAGCAGGGCAGTGATCCTGTGCATGCATCCAAATCTACACAGAAATGCTTCAGTGAACTTATGGTTGACCTAAACCTCATCAAAAACATGTGGGCAACGCTGATGAGGAGAATTTACCGGACAGGACCTTGTGGGTCTGGAGAATCTAGAGAGATGCTGCACTGAGTAGGTTTTTCCTCCAATTTCCACAAGCATTACACAGGGTGAGCCAATAAAACCTATATTTGAAGGTAAATAAAAAGAAAATCTTAAAAAATAATGATTATTTTCACACATGAAACTTCATTCAATACAGTTTTTATATATCGTGCTTTAAAGATGATTATCCTCCACATGGTGGCCATGATTGTCTATACACTCTTGGAGGTGATCTTCGAGCTGTGTGTTGTAGCTCCATCTTGCTGTGTGCTCCTGACCATGCCGTGTTAGCGAGTGAAGTCAGTTGGGGTTGGGCTACCAGCAGACCTTAGCACTGCTGCACTAAGTTCCATGTGTCCAAAAAATAATTTGTTTATCTTTCACCTGTTTTTGATTTACCTTTAAAATGTGGGAGGGTTTTTTGGTTCACCCTGTAGAAAATCCACTGCTGCTGTTTTGGCAAAGGGGCGTTGCATAAATTGCTAACAATACGTAGAATAAATGTCACTACAGGATAGCATTCTTTCCTAATTGCAGTGTGCATTTTTCCCTAGCCGACGTCTTTACATAGGCTGTCAAATATTCTAGAACTTACTGTACATACATAAATACTTCATATTATTGTGTGTTCTGCACAAATGGCAAAAGTTGTGCATGCATGTGACAGGATGTCGCCTCCCCTGTGAGATCTTTTAGTTGTGTGAAAAGAGTGATGGAGGTGTATTTTCTGGTCTAGGGCACTTTCGAGCCTAAGTCTCTGCAGGCACAGGTGCCCTCTCCATGGGGCCAGGTGGTAGTGCGTTCTGCTCACCCGCTCTCCCCTAACGAGGTTGTAATTGGTTTGTGGCCCCTGTTGAGCCGAGGATAGCAGGGATGGAGAAAAATACTGCATACATGCTGACCTCGCCACTCTGAGCTTGCCTCTGTCTGCCTTAATGCCATAGTGTTGGATTTTATTCATGAGGGCTGTTGACGTGTTTGTTAGTCCTGATGTTTGGGAATGTGCACTGAACACTTTGCAAGTCCTCATATTTCAGAAGCGGTCAGATAAATTATTCTTTAATGATTCTTACTGTATTTATGTTTCATTATTTGCAGGTTGTTGCTTTGATCCAGCGCAGTAAGGAGGCAGAATCTGCATTCTTAGGAGTTTACAAACAGCTGATTGAAGCCCCAGGTTAGTGACACACCTGAACACACAGAAATAAGCCAAAGCACGAATGTAGCACTCTGTATATCTGAATATCTAATCAGTAATGAGTGCATATACCACCTCCACACTCCACAATGAGAAGAGTGAAAAGTATTCATCCTCCACACATCCTTGAATGAATGTCATGTTTTCATCCTGGACACTGGACTAGTTGAAAGGAAACTTAATAAAAGCTTGCATGCATAGCTTATAGCTGTTTTGTGATCCTTTTTTTCATTTAGAGAATAACAAACACACATATGAGGGCAACACTGTAATGTAAAAAGTAGCGAAAAGTCACATGATCATCGCGTGTTTCTGCCGGCAACACGTTACTAATTTGCATATAAATACATGGTGCGGCACTCTTTCTTTGATATTTATGCACGCTTTTTTTAATGTATGTAAACAGAATTGCATATGATTTGTATTTGTGCCAAGGTTTATTCAGAAGTTCACTAGTTTTATCTGATTTGTTAGTTTAATATCTGTATACTGTCATTATTGCCATTAACGGGCCTTATATGAACTGGGGGATTCATATCCTATTCCCTTCATTTTGCACACAACAGCCTTTTTAATCATCAAATGGATCTTAAGACTGCAACTTTAAACCTGTAAGTAAAAACCACCTGATAATGAAACATATACATACATATGTTCATGTGTAACAGGGGAGTTTGGAGTTTCATTTCATTTCACTGTAAACCCTGATCAATGTAAGGGCCACCTGATGAGACCACTGGGGGAAGAAGAACACGAAAATGGTTTTGTGTGTGTGTGTGTGTGTGTGTGTGTGTGTGTGCGTGTGTGTGTGTGTGTGTGTGTAGGAAGTGAAAGGAAGAAAAGGCAGTGCCTAAGAGGTTAGAAGAAAATGGGGGTAAAATAATACCAAGTAGGACTGAAACTCTGCTTCAGAAGTCACTACAGTAACAGGGATGAGGGAGCGAGCATGACTGTGTTTGTGGACCTAACAAGTGGCCTTTCTCATGACATTTGTACTTCTCAACTAGTTTGATATCTTGAGCCAACTGCTCATAAGGGGTTCTTAGATAATTTATTTCTGTTGCATATAAAAAATTCAATTTTCAATAGTTAAATATTTAACTACAGCATGATGGTGTAGTGGTTTGCACATCCGCCTCACAGTAAGAAAGTGCTGGTTTGAGTCCCGGTCTTGGCGAGGACGTTTCCGTGTGCAGTTTGCATGTTCTCTGCATGTTTGCATGGGTTTCATCTGGGAACTCTCTTTTCCTCCCACGGTACAAAGACGTTTGTGTGTGTGTGGATTTGACTGTATGTTGGCCCTGTGATGGTCTGGCGAGCTGTTCAGGGTGTACCCCGCCTTTGCCCAGAGTTGGCTGAGATAGCCTCCCCACGATTCTAATAGGATTAAGCGAGTGGACAAATGAGTGATGACAGAAAAACATGTTAACTACGGCGACACAGTGACATAGTGGATAGCACATCTGCCTCACAGCTAGAAAGTTCAAGTCCCAGTGCTCAGCGAGGTCGTTTCTGTGTGGGGTTTCCATGTTCTCCCCGTACTTGCATGGGTTTCCTCCAGGTACTCCAGTTTCCTTCCACAGTCCAAAGAGATGCACATTAGGTTAATTGGCTGTTCCAAATTACCCAAGGTATGAGTGTGAGTGTGAATGGGTGTGCGTGTGTTGGCCCTGTGATGGTTGGGTGAGCTGTTCACCCAGTGTCGGCTGAAATAGGCTCCAGGATTAAGTGATTTAGCAAACGAATTAATGAATAAATGAAATATTGAACTAACCAGCCTTTCACATATTTTTCACATCACCACATTTTGGTAGAAATTCACTCGATTTGTTTTGGAAGTTCAGCATTCACATAAGTTTTGTATAAAGCTGTAGTTAAATGATTATAAACAGTTGTGAATTGTAATATTATCATTTTCTTTGATGTGACAGTATGACAAATAGCATGCCTAAAGATAAAAAATACTACATAGATGAGCATGACATTGTTAAACTCCAGTTCCATTTTTCAGGCTCAGTGAATGAAGGGTAATGAACTGTTTGTACCTGATAAAAGATAAAGGGTTCACTCAGATTAGTGCAGTGCTTCTATAGTTCAGATGTGGAACAATTCTCAGAGGCCAAGGTCTGCACTTCATAAGGCCAGTTGAACATCTGTGAGCCTTGGATTTGAACATGGCTGTACAGTGAGAGTCTTGCCTGGAGCTTGACCTTCTAAAGTGCCGTCCTAACAGTGCGAAGTGTGTTTTCATCTGTATCGACCCCTGACAGAACACACCATCTGCAAGGTGAGCCTGTTGTCTACCATGGCCTATTTATCAGAAACTCTCTCTGACCATGCACAAGGTCACCTCGCCCAACTAAGTACACACACACACACACACACACACACACACACACACACACACACACACACACACACACACACACACACACACAGAGTTTGGGGAAATGGCTTGCTTCAGGTGTGTTAAAGGACAGTAACCTGTGGCGTGCATTTGTTCCTGAATTTTGCAGCTTACAGTCAGCCTCAGGGGTTTGGCCAGGAGTGGGCTATTGGGCGATAATGAACCTGTCCTGCCAGACATACTGTTGGTTACATTCTCTTCTGTGGGGCTTCGATGAGTTTGATAATTAGGTCTGTCTAAGTTCAGTCCTTGTCAATCCCATGTTCCCTTCCCTCAGAGTTCTCCTGACTACTCCAGGGCTACTAGACACCCGAACACTCACTGTGACTACATTCGGGCTTTACAAATACTAATTATGAATGGCACGGTGGCATGGTGGTTAGCAGATCCACCTCACAGCAAGGACGTCCTGGGTTCAAGTCTCGGTTTCCTTCCACAGTCCAAAGACATGCACATTAGGCTAATTGGCTGTTCCAGATTACCTCTAGGTGTGGATAGGAGTATGAGTGGTTGTGTGTGTGTGTTGGCCTTGTGAGAGACTGGCAAGCTGTTCAGGGTGTACCATGCCTTTGGCCGGAGTTGGTTAAGATTAGGAGTAAACGGTTCGGCAAATGAATGAATGAATAAAATACCTATTATAACATGAGAGGTAAAACTTTTGATGATTTTACAGTTACTCTGGTTTACCCAAGTATCGTATTATTTAAGTACGTTGTAGATAATCCATAATATATCGATTTACGCACTGCCTAACGGCGGTGCTCCTGATAACTATCTCTAACGATCTGTGTCCGAAGCTGGTGTTATAAGAGTAGTGCGGATCCTTTAAGGAGGAAATAAATAAATCTACTTGAAACAACAAACTATTGTATCTTATTTTAACCTGGCTAGGTCTGCTATCAGCCTGGTCTGTTACGTAATGAACTCTACAAGAAACAAATACAACATACTACGCATGTTGTGCATTTTGGATTCTGCTGAGCTGAAAAGTAAAGCTTCTGATTTACCGGTATATCTTTATTTCATCTCTCATCTAGGTCATGAGATTTGGGTAGTGACTGCAAGAACGAGATTGCGGCTGAAATGAGTTTCCTTTGGAGGGTGTCTGGGCTCAGCCTTAGTGATATTGTGAGGTGCTCAGATATCTGGGGGGAACTCGGGGTAGAGCCACTGCTCCTCCACATCGAAGGGAGTCAGCCGAGGTGGTTCGGGCATCTGATTAGAATGCATCCTGGTTGCCTCCGTTTATAGGTGTTCCAGGCACGTCCAACTGAAAAGCAGCCCAAGGCAGGCCCAGACTTTGCAGGACGGATTATATATATTCCATCTGGCCTGGGAATGTATTGGGATACCCAGTAGGAGCGAGAGGGTGTTGCTGAGGAGAGGGATGCCTGGATTTTACTCCCTAGACTTGTTGCCTCCATGAACCAACCTCGGATAGGTGAAAGAAAATGGATGGATGGATGGATGGATGGATGGATGACATCTTGTTTGTCCATCCTTGTAACTGTTATATTTTTAGATACAGTTTATGCATTTAATCAGATGAATTTGAACTGGCTGACTCGAATGACTTGATATTGTCTTTGACAAAATTTGTGTTACAGACAAAATCAAGAAGACTGTATAACAAGTTAAGCTGTTCTCTTTGTCATCACTACAAGCTGTCTTTGTAGCTCTGCAGATTAACTCCTGTAATAATATTGAATATTTAGGGACTACACAACTCCCTTCTCTTCTCACTGAGCTCACAAAGGAATGGGGAGGGTCGAACAGGGCAAGCACATTATCGGCCTCCCGTATAAAATTTGTCCGTTATTGCATGTTATTTACATGTAAATTCTTATGTAAGCCCAGTAAAAGTTAGCCATATCCCTAAAGCCCAGTTTAGACCAATCACCCTGAGATGGTTTCATTAAAAGGCTCAATTATAGCACATATATATTTTATTTGAAAGTAACTGTGTTAGAGACTGACTTTATCGAACTGCTACAGTCTGTCCTGGATACACCTTTAATATATACTTCCTGGGTCCTGCCCCCAAATCACAGCTTAAGGAACTGAACAACACCACAGAACCAACTAAGATACTTAAAAATACTAGTGGCAGCAGCTTGGTCCAGATTCAGAGTTTTGTAGCCTACATACTATACAGACACGTGAGAAAACCAGCTTTGTAAAGAAAATGGGACATTTTTTTTTTTTTTTGCATGAATTTATGAAAATTGTTTTAAAGAATGAAAAAATGACAGCCATAAAAAGGTTAAACTATTTTTACAAGCCGTGCTCCACAGTTGGTGATTGTTCTCCCTTTTTTCATGCTATGATACACCTCCAAAACACAGACTTTGATATATCGCTTTGAATAAAACAGGGCACCCACTCACACTTGATTGCCATCTCGACTGCCTTAAAAATGTGAGTAAACTCAACTTAAAGATAAACCTTGTTTCAACTCACAATTAGTCAAGGTAAATGATAAGTTTCAATTTAGCTTTTTATTCAGTTCATTTCGTTTCCCGATCCGCTTTAGCCTTTATTGGGGCTGCGAGGAGGCTGGAGCTCATCCCAGCTGACTCCGGGTGAAAGCGGGGTACACCCTGAACAGCTCGGCAGACCATCACAGGGCCAACAGTCCACCTGCACACAGGGAGATCCATGGAGACATTTCTTACCAAGGTTGGAGTGGGTGAATGTGAGTCGATGTGAGCACTGACCTCAACCCCACTGAACATGTTTGGGATGAACTAGAATACCAACTGCCCCCGGTGTCCCCGCCTGACACCAGCGCCTGAACTTAATAATGCTGTGGTGGATGAATGATCACAAATCCCCACAGTCCACACTCCAAATTCTAGTGGAGAGCCTTCACAGAAGAGAGAAATTTATTATAACAGCAAAGAGGAACAAAACCCGGAGTCCAACCATCAAGAAACACTTATGAGTGATATGGTCAAGTGTCCATAAACTTTTGTCCATATAGTGTATGCCATATTGGATCATTTTCCTCAATAAATCATCAGATATAATATTTTCCGTTCATTTGTTGAATTGAGTTCCTTTTTATTTACATGTTAGTTAATATTTATGCATAAATATAAAAACTTCTAAAGGGTTCACAAACTTTCAAGCACCACTGGTCCATGGCAGTGCCTGACAAATGCTGATTAGAACCAATTGGGCTGTAATATGCATTTTTATGACATTATTGGCTTGTATATACTTGTTAATGGCATACAGTGTAATTCATCATAGCTTACCTACTTAAATAATACATAGCTATTCAAGCTACAGTTATATAAGTCTATAATGATAAAAGGCCTGATCTACAGTCATATGAATATATAAGTACATCTGATGGAACCTGTTGATTTTTTCAACATATTAGAAAAGCAAACATTTCACCCTCTTTAATACAGCACCTACAGATGAAGGTGATATACTTGAAAGGCGTCACAAGGAAACCATTTATTCTCCAAATATAAATAGATATTCTTCTGTTAAGAAAATGCATCCACCGTTGGCCTCAGAAGCTAACGTTGCCCCCTTGAGCAGAAATAACTTCTTGTGGGCAACATCAGCTTGGTGAAAATGTTGACTAGTGTTCCTTCAGTTGGAAGATGTTTGAGGGTATTCTTGCATGTACTGCACTTTTCAAATCCCCACAACATTTCAGTGGTGTTGAAATTTGGCTTTGACAAGGACACTCCATTGGACAGTTTCCTCTTTTTGTGACTTTTTGTAACTTTTGCCAAGCAACTGTCTCTTGGCTGGGCTTCGCCAACGAATATTAAGAAGGGGGTGGTCCGCGTTGGCTGCAGGTGCACTCGTGGCTGAGAAGGCCAATTCGGGATAAGCAGGTATACTTGCAGCAGCTGCAGTTTAGATCTGGCCCGGATTTGATGCCGCAGCCTCTCGGTTCTTTCTCCTGGGAATCTTTTTCTTGGGGGTGGCAACCATGGCCATAGTATGGCATGAAACATAAGCAACAAAAAAAAAGTCACTATTTTCATCCACATTTTGCAACTAATTTTGCAGAACAATTTCTTTTTTTTTTTTGCTGGATGTATCCAAATGATTTTGTTTGACATGTTGCATGTGTCCATGTGGTATGTTTGGGGAAGGGATTGCTCTTTTAATTCTTTTTAGTTTCAGAGAATGACCGGTTTGCATATTAATACATGGCACTGAATACTTTTCTTTCATATATACAGTATATACGACACACACTTGTTTTATTGTATGTAAGCAGAAGCTCATATAATTTGTATTTGTGCCTAATTGTATTTTATTTATAAATTCACTAGTTTATATGTGAGTTGTTATTTTAATATCTGTATACGGTTATTTTCGCCAATATCTTGCCTTATATGAGCTGAAGGATTCACGTACTTTTCTTACACTTTCACACACTCGCGAGAGGAAAACAGCCTTGTCAAACTGGCTAATGCAAACTGTCAAAGTGATTTTAGCAGATTTCAACTTCAAATCTGTAAGTAAAAACCACTCAATAATGAAAATATACTTATGTTCATGTATAACAGGAGAGTTTGGACGGCTTACCTTTCTTTCACTTTCAGTGTTATTTGTTGTAGTGTATCACCTTCATGTGTAGGCAGTGTATGAAAGAGGGTAAACTGTTCAAATATGTTGAAAAAAAAAATCAACAATTTACACGGGATTCACTTTATTTTATTCACATTGCTGTATTTATACCAGATATTTTTTATGTATTTAAAAAAAAATGTTGTAACCTCTTCCATCCTGATTTACATTTGCATATGAAAGCCTCTCCTAGACCTAGAAGCTAGGGAGGGGTCAATTGTCAAGAGTCTCATGCTTGCCATTTTTATTGTGGGGGAAAAACGCAACGTCAATTCCATGACAAAATTTTCAGTGCTGCTTATCGACAGAAATCCCACTTTTCATTCAGTGGTACATTTGATGTCATGGAATAGGCAAGTTTGGTCCTGGTAAGTTAGGTCATTTGCACATTTTCCCCACCTCTCACTGTGATCGATGTGGATAGGGCCCACAGTGGCAGCCCATCTTTCATAAGAAGCCAATCTTTTTATCAGCAACCCAGCGCCTTAAATCCAGGACACACCAAACCAACAGATGGCCTTTTGCCAACATAGGGCTATTAGGGAGTGTTTGTCACTCTAACTTTTTGGTGTGTCCAGCACGTCAGGCACTGGTTGGATGACCGTAAATACATTTCTGGCTGATTGAACACGTCAAATTGGTGATTGGTGAGTTAGTGAAAGAAATCTCTCTGCTTGTCTGTTAAGTTAGTGAATGAGAGAATGAGAGATGGATGAAACAAAAAGCAAATGCCTCGACTTCTTTTCAAGCAATAGACCATGGCTAACTATGTTGCTGAAAAATCACATTATAGCAGTTGTTCTTTGTTTCTTTTGCATCTTCTGATTTGAGAATTCAGTAATACTCATTTGCCGAGTCTATCAGGTACACGGGGAGGATGCAGCCTATTTCAGCCAACACTGGGCAAAGACGGGGTGCACCCTGAAAGGCTCACCAGACCATTGTAGGGCAACACACACACACACACACACACACACACACACACACACACACACACACACACACACACACACACACACAC
>JBCNYH010000015.1:21159417-21169539 GCA_039654325.1 Tandanus tandanus
CCGACAACATAGCTCCCAGGATCATTAGGACACGCAAACCCCTCCACCACGATAAGGTGGCGATTCAAGGAGGGGCTTGAATGCATTAGTTACGGACATATTCACCTACATGGCACCATTTAATCTAATTCATCTATGGAGCTGATTGATAATCAGGAACAGTTTGTCTCAGCGCAGGAGAATTGCCCTGAAGCATTTGAAAGGTTTGAAGTTTTTTAAAAGGTTTGAAGTGAAGGTGCCGGGAAGATTCAGAGGTTGTATAGAGAACAGCACTGTTTTAAATCTTCCTCTTAAGCGCAATGTCCCATGTGACTGATGCAATCTCCACTGTGCTGCTGTAACAACACTCATACACACGCACACGCACACACACACACACACACACACACACACACACACACACACACACACACACACACATGATATTAATACTTTAATTTGTTTTGTTATTTTATAAAGCTTTCATAAGTCTGTGCATTTCTACTAACCTCTCTTCTCTCTATCTGCATTTTATCGACATCTGAGTGACAAAATCTTCATACACCTGGTCAGATATCTCAGCAGAATTTACAAGAAATTTGTTTCTGTCCTCTGTTTTGAAGGAAAATTAAAGTAGAGGTTGAATTTGGCAAATGCAATTTTGTGTGTGTGTGTGTGTGTGTGTTTACTGTAGGTGTGAGCATTCCAGCACCAACTATTGCATGATTCTGTTTGCATATCAGTTGGTGTACATACACAAATATACACACTCCCCCTCCTTCAGTTACACTCCCCTGAGCCTGACTCTGTCGCTGCTTTGGTGCTAGAAGTTTCCTCCTTTGCCTTCATTCCCAGGCAGGTGCACAACTAGAGCACCCCTCCTATCCATGCAGCACAGCAGGCTCAACTTTTTTCAGGCAAAGAAGAAAGGAATAGAGGAAGATTAAAAACAGCCCTGTGAAGTAGAGAGCTGAGGTGCCTCATGAGAATTCCTGGCATAATAATTTAAATGATCAAATGATTCAGAAGAGACTTGTTAGCGCAGAAAAAGCTTCCTAGTTGGCCCCATGGGCCTCACGCTGAGCCACATGCATTGCAAAACAGCTTCTCTGTTGTGCCTCAGAATTTCACTTTTTTTACATACTACTGCTTTTTTGGTGATTTATGTATTTTTTAAAAAACACTTTGGAAAGTGTTGCCTTATATTTATGAGTGACTTGAGGAGGCAGGGTTGTTGACTGTTAATAGTGCTGGATTTGCTGAGATTATTTTGAGTTTGTTTGGAAGTTTCAAAGAATCATGTATTAAAATTGAGTATGAAAAATGGAGCATGCTAGAGTCATCTAACATTTTTCTCCATCTGTGTCTCTGTGTGTGTGTGTGTGTGTGTGTGTGTGTGTGTGTGTGTGTGTATACGTGTGTGTCTGTGTGTGTGTGTGTGTGTGTGTGTGTGTATGTGTTTCAGACCCTGCTCCAGTGCTAGAAGCCTCCTACTCATTGGAGGAACGTCTTGCCCAGCTGCAAAGCTCTTCTCCAGACAGTGAGGTTCCGGTCAGAGAGATCTCAGGCCACTGGAGGACACACTTGGAGTGCCTTAACAGTGCAGGTTAGCATCCTGTTTTCAGCTCCATGAATCCCACCAAAACACCTTACCTTGAAATCAAATCAGCATGATAAAAACAATGGACAAAATGCTTTATCCCCTCTTCCAGGGGAATGTATTTTTTAAGAGTGAGCCTAGGCACCATTTAGATGAACCTCATTTCTGCCACCTGAACCCGAGATCTTGTTCTTTTGGGTGTGAGTTTTTTGTAGCCCCCAGTTTTGTGACAGTACATTTGGGTTTTTCCCATGACCAAGAGGGTTGTTTCCCCAAGACTTCCGCTCAGGGACCAAGATGTGACAACTGTTTGTGCTTATGCACCTAGTACCAGATTAGAGTACCCAGCTTTCTTGGAGTGCCTGGGTGGGTTGATGTAAGTACTGCAGTGCCCTTGTAAGCAGTGAAAGTGAAACTTGTAGCTAAGTTTTCAGGAGGGGCTGCCTGTCTGATCTGAGCCTCCCAGTGCCCAGAAAACCTCTAAAGGGAGGCGACCAGGAGGCAATCTTATCAGATGCCTGAACCACATCAGCTGATTCCTATCGATACAAAGGAGCAGCAGCTCTATCCCGAGCTCCCCACCCTATCTCTAAGGCTGAGCCCAGACACCCTCCGAAGGAAGCTCATTTCTGCCACATATATCTGCACTCTCATTCTTTCAGTTACTACCCAAACCTCATGACTCTATGTGAGGATTGGAACGTAGATGGACCGGTAAATCCTTTCACCTCAGCTCCCTCTTCACCACAGTGGACTGGTGTAGCACCCTCACTGATGCTGATGCAGCAACGATTCGCCTGTCTATCTCCCGCTCCATACTACCATCATACATGAACTCCTCCACCTGAGGCAAAGACTTGTCCCCGACTTGGTGGAGGCAATTAAACTTTTTCTGGTTGAGAACCATGGACTCAGCTGTGAACTGCTCCAGTGCATGCTGAAGGCCACAGTCTGAAGAATCCAAGAGAACCACGTCATCTGCAAAAAGCAAAGATGCAATCCTGAGGCTCCAAATCCATACACCCTTCTCTTCACAACTATGCTCCGAGAACCTTTTTATTTATTATTAATTTATTAAAGGTTTTTTCATGATTTCAATACACCACCATTTATTTGCCATGTGAGGAATGGAGGGTGTAGTATTATATTAATTCAGTGCACTAAACTACAGAGTTTCTCATCCATTTTTATTTGCATGACATTCAATAACAGTCTTTAACTTCCAAGAATTTAGGAGGTTGGTGACATTGACGAAATGTTATTATTAGCTTTTCATCTAATGGTAAGTCAATATACATTCAAGGACTGACGTAGGTCTGTTGAAAAAAAGTCTTCTAATGATGTAATTATGTAAGTATTCTGGTGTTCTCATAGTCTCTTCTGTAGCATTCTGCAGGTTAGTATGAAAAAACATCAACCTCTAATTGTTATGATGCGCTCACACAATACCGCTCATGAACCCGACTTAAGCCGATCATATTCCGATGTTATTCCAGTGTTATTCCAATGTTTTCAGCTGATTTTGTTCTGATATGTACCAATGTCCTCCAATTGTTAACCAACCTGATACTGGTTTTATTTCGATGTTTCATCCGATGTGATTATGATCTATACCAATGTGACTCTGATCTGTACCGATGTTGTTCCAATGTGTCTCCGATATTGTATAAAACGCACACACAAACTAATAGTATATGACATAAATACTGAAAAATTGAGAGGGTTCTGATGTCACAGAAAATTCTGTTATTATTTACAGTAACTCTGTCTTGGTCTCTCTGACAGAAAGTGTAGAAGAAGACCCAGTAAGAATACAGAGATTAGAGGTGTCAGAACAACTGCCCCATATGATGACCCCAAACAGCACTCAGAGCCTCCAGGATGGTGGCTTACCCCTTCACAAACACCAGGGCCTGGAGGAAAGGTATGCCAGGATCTATATAACTACACTTAATGATTATATCGATAATGTTTTATTTAAAAATGTACTAAAATTAAATACTCTTGTGCGGTGTGTTTGTACAAGGTGAATCCTTTTTTTATTTACCATTCTCTCCAAAGCTGGGGTGTTAACTCATAGTTACTCACTTATCCACTACACTCCTATGTGTTTCTTGATGGCTGGACTCCAGGTTTCGTTCCTCTTTACTGTTATAACAAATTCCTCTCTTCTGGGAAGGCTGTTCACTAGATTTTAAAGTGTGCCTGTGGGGATTTGTGATCATTCATCCACGAGTATTATTAAGGTCAGGCACTGATGTCAATCAAGGACATCTGGGTGCAGTTGGCATTCCACTTAATCCCAAGCATGTTCACTGGGGTTAAGGTCAGTGTTCTGTTCAAGCGACTCGTGTTCTTCCACTCCAACCTTGGCAAGACATGTCTTCATGGAGCTCACTGTGTGTGCAGGTGTACTGTCATGCTACAACAAATTTGAACAGCAGACGAAGACATTCTGCACAATTGTGTGCTTTCACCTTTGTGGCGCCAACTTTGGGAAGAAGCTACATATGGGTCTGATGGTCATAAACTTTTGTCCATATAGTGTATGTTCCTGTAAGAGCACACCCAAACATTTGTTACTTCATCTAGTAAGAGCACATACTAACCCCATTTCCAGAAAAGTCTGCATTTTTCCAAGATGCAATAAAACCAAAATATGTGATTTGTTGATTCACAGGAATCTTTATTTACTGACAGAAAATACTTTCTATATTTTTACTGACCAACTCAACTGTATTTTGGAAATATAAGCAAAGTTCTAATTTGATGCTTTTAACACACTTTTGTTAAAGTTTTTTAACACACTTTCTGTTAAGTTTAACATAATATTTAAGTGACATTCTGTGTCCCAACAACCAGAATCAGTAGCTGAGGTTCGATCCGACAGAACCCACACCTTTGGCTACCACCCAGCTCACATTGCACCATACCCCTATAGCCCCACCCACAGGTGGTGGGTCCATGGAAAGGCGGACCCATGTCTTTCATTGGGCTGGGCCCGGCCGGGCTTCATGGGCAGAAGCCCGACCACCAGGCGCTCGCCTTTGAGCCCCTCCCCCAGGCCTGACTCCAGGGTAGACCCAGGTAACTCATGTCCACGCAAGGGAAACTGCATCCTTGAAATAATAATGCTCAAAGGGGTTTTCTGAACTGTGCTTAGTCTGGACCTTCACCTAGGACCAGTTTGCCATGGGTGACCCTACCAGGGGCATAAAGCCCCTGACAGCATAGCTCCCAGTATCATTAGGACATGCAAATCCCTCCATCAGAATAGGGTGGCGACTATCAATTAGCCTCGAATAGGTTCTGGACCACCATCCGACGCCTCAGGAGGGGTAAGCAGCACTCCACAACACTGATCACAGTGGAAGTGAGGAGCTGTTCACTTCGACTAGGGATGATGTTGGAAGTTGGAAGGAATACTTCAAGGACCCCCTCAATCCCAACAACACGCCCTCTGTGGAAGAGGAAGACCCTGGGTGTTAAGAAGAGGGTCTGGCAATCTCTGGGGCGAAGGTTCCCAAGGTAGTCAAAAAGCTCCCTGGTGGCCGGGCTCCGGGTGTGGACGAGATCCGTCCTAAATAGCTTAGGATGTTGTAGGACTGTCTTGGTTAACACGTCTTTGCAACATCGCGTGGTCATTGGGGGCCGAACCTCTGGGGTGATAGTTCCCCTTTTTAAAAAGGGGGACATGAGGGTGTGTTCCAACTATCGTGGAATCACACTTAGCCTACCCGGGAAAGTCTAATCAGGAGTACTGGTGAGAAGGATCCGACCGATGGTCGAACCACGAATTCAGGAGAAACAGTGTGGTTTTCATCGTGGCCGCAGCACTCTTGACCAGTTCTACACACTCTATAGGATCCTGGAGGGGGCATGGGAGTTTGCTCAATCTGTCCACATGTGCTTTGTGGACTTAGAGAAGGCTTTCGACCGTGTCCCTCGGGCTATCTTGTGGGGTGTGCTCCAGGAATACGGTGTACCGGACCTGTTGCTATGGGTTTTTTGGTCTCTGTATGACCAGAGCCAGAGCAAGGTCCACATTTGTAACAACAAATCAAGTTTGTTTTCAGTGGTTTGACTCCACCAATGCTGTCCCTTGTCACCGGTTCTGTCCATCAATTTTTATGGAGAGAATTTCTAGGCGGGGCAGTGGTGGCCCAGTGGTAGGGTGCTGGCGTACTGATCCTAAGATCAGGGGTTCAAGTCCCACTATCATCCAAGTTGTCACTGCTGTTCCCCCAGTGCAGCTAACTAGGTTATCAAATTCCAGCCATGTCTCTCACTGTTTGTTGTGAGAGGCATGTTAAAGAACTATTGCTGTCGTTCGTAAAGAGTAGGCCATTGGGTTGCCATCAGCGTGTTTCTGCCCTGCAATGGCCAGGCGAGCTGTCCAGGGTGTACTCTGCCCTCGCCCCGAGTCGGCTGGGATGGCCGCCTGCCTCCATCGACCCTAATTGGGATAAAGCAGTTCAGAGAATGAATGAATGAATGAATTTCTAGGCGCAGTCAAATTGTTGAGGGATTCTGGTTGGTGGCTATAGGATCTAGTCTGTTCTTTTTGCGGATGACATTGTCCTTTTGGCTTTATCAAACTGGGAACTCCAGCTCTCGTTGGAGCGATTTGCAGCTAAGCGTGAATTTTGCCGGGATAAGAATCAGCACCTCCAAGTCCGAGGCCATGGTTCTCAGCCGGAAAATGGTGGAATACAACCTCTGGGTGTGGAATGAGGTTCTACACCAAGTGGAGGAGTTCAAGTATCTCTGGGTCTAGTTCACGAGTAAGGTGCTTACAAAGTGCAACCTCTGCTGTGAAGCAAAGCTTGTACTGGTCTATTGTGGTGAACAGTGAGCTGGGCCAAAAAGGCAAAGCTCTTAATTTACCAATCAATCTATGTTAATACCCTCACCTATGGTCTCGTGCTTTGGGTAGTGACTGAAAGAACAAGAACACGGGTACAAGCAGCTGAAAGGAGCTTCCATCGCAGGGTGGCAGGGCTCTCCCTCAGGGATAGGGTGAGAAGCTCGACCATCCGGGAGGAGCTCGGAGTAGAACCACTGCTCCTCCGTGTTAAGAGGAGTCAGTTGATGTGGCTCAGGTATCTGGTTATAATGCCTCCTGAATGCATCCCTGGTGTGGTGTTTCCCGGGGACGACCCAGAACACGCTGGAGGGACAATGTCTCTCGGCTGGTCTTGGAACATCTGGGTGTCCCCCGAAGAGCTGAAGGAAGTGTCAGAGGAGAGGGACCTCACTGCTTAGGCTGTTGTCCCGCAACCTGACCCTGGACCAAGTGGAAAAAGATGATGGTGATGATGAGAATATTGAAGTAAATGTCCTAAAGTAATTGGCAACAGGTGAGGTATCATGACTGGGTATAAAAGTAGCACCAACCAAAGGCTCAATCTTCATCAAAGGCTCAACATTTAAGGATGGGACATAGCTCACACCTTTGTAGCAGAAATTTGAGAAATAATTGTAAGATCAAAAGGAACTTTTCTCAGTACACGATTGCAGATACCATAATTTAATTCTTTCAAAATGTACAGTCCATATTGCTGTGAAAAGATTCAAGGAATCCAAACACATCCCAGTGGGTAAAGTAAAAGGTTGAAAACCACCATTGTATATGTGTGACCTTTGAGCCCTCAGGTGGCACTGCCTGAGTCCACTGCTGCATAAAGGAATGCAACCAGAAAATGTATTATGCAAGGAGGAAACCATAACATCTATTTTTACCTATAAATGTTGTTACAGTGTTGATGATGCCAAAGTGTCAAATAATGAGGTTTTAAGTTTTAAAGTTTAAAGTTTAAGTTTTCCTTCTGGGTTGTCTTGGCTAGTCATTAACACAAGTTTTTCACTGTTTTTTTTTATTTTTTATTATTATTTGGCACACTAGTGCGTCACAACATGCTAGGCCTTCTGATTGGCTGGCCTCCACCCATGTTCAGTGGTATCTCCGCCCATGCTAGTCTGCTCCTGGTGCACTGAACTTCGAGCTTTCAGGCGACCAGCCAGAGCAGAGCAGGACAGAGAGCAGAAACACTATACATGGGAGGAGGAAACCAAACTGGACGTACAGTGCACCTAAAACCAGGGTTGAGATGGGGAAGCAGGTTCCTGAAGAGCTGTGGAGTTTTTCTGGTTTAAGAATCGTACTCTGCTGCTCCAATGGTGTCTGAAATGTAAAATAAAGCTTTTATTAACACTGTGGCATTTTTATCCTTTCCACACTGTTTTCTCAGGAAAGCTGATGAACCAGATGATCTGTCTGTCAGACTGGCTCAGGCTGAAGAGAGAATCAAAACTCTCAAGTCAGGTTAGTAATCTTTTTAAATGCTACGCTGTACAGGACTTAAGCTTGATAATAAGTGAAAAACTAGATGCTAACTGTATTCTGTGTTCGTAGCATTGAACAAGGCCCAGACAGAACTACAGCAGCTAAGGTGTAAATACTACAAGGAAAAGGCTGCCAAGTAAGTCTTACTTATAGCCGTGTGTGTGTGTGTGTGTGTGTGTGTGTGTGTGTGTGTGTGTGTGTGTGTGTGTGTGCATATAGAGGGCAAAACACATAAAAAAGCTGGGAAACAAAAACAGAAAATATGCAACATTTTGGTATTTATGATGTTACACATTTTCAAGGTCACTATTTACATTTAATCAAATTTGTGACATTGACAACCAGATTCACTCCTTTGCATGAAATGTGGGATTTACAGCTGCACACACTATCATCATTTGGAACACCTTTATCTTTGAGTACAGTTCACGTTTACTGTGGTATTGTTTTGACAACTTCATGCAACAACACACTGAAGCCATGAAGTGACAACCGACATGCTTGCCACTGAAAGAGACACGACATCGTTGCCTGAGTAATTAACAGTCAGTGGTTATCTCGTTGACCGACCGATTAGCTCCCATTGATTCAGGAATTGTGAAGTGGAAGGAAATAATACATGGTTTTCTAAATTCATTACAAATAAACATCTGAAAAGTGTGGTGTGGATTTGTATTCAGCCCCTGAGTCAATACTTTCATGAACCACCTTTCACTACAGTTACAGCTGCAAGTCTTTTGGAGTGTTTCTCTGCCAGCTTTGCACATCTAGAGACTGAAATTTTCACCCAAACTATTTGCAAAATAGCTCAGTCTCAGCCAGATTGGATGGAGAGCGTCTCTGAACAGGAATGGTCACAGATTCTTAATTGGATTTAGGTGTGGACTTTGACTGGGCCATTCTAACACATAATATGATTTAATCTAAACCATTCTATTGTAGCTGTGGCTGTATGTTTAGGGTTGTCGTCCTGCTGGAAGTTAAACATCGGCCCCAGTCTCAAGTCTTTTTCAGACTAACAGGATTTCTTCCAAGATTGCCTTGTATCCATTCATCCATCAACTCTGACCTGCTTCCCGGTCTCTGCTGAAGAATCCGGTCTCTGCAGCATGATGCTGCTACCACCATGGTTCACTGTGGAGATGGTGTGTTCAGGGTGATGTGCAGTGTGAATTTTCCACCACATATAGCATTTTGTAATGAGGCCAAAAAGTTCAATTTTGGTCTCAAAAGACCAAAGCGCCTTCTTCCACATGTTTGCTGTGTCTTCCACATGACTTGTAGCAAACTGCAAACGGGACTTCTTATGGCTTTCTTTCGACAATGGCTTTCTTCTTGTCCCTCTTCCATAAAGGCCAGATTTGTGGAGTGCGCAGCTAATAGTTATCCTGTGGACAGAATCCCCCCCCTGAGCTGTGGATCTCTGCAGCTTCTTGATCAGTACGCTCCTTGCTCGGCCTGTCAGTTTATGTGGATTGCCATGTCTTGGTAGGTTTGCAAGTGTCCTGATGGATTGAACAGTGTTCTATGAAACGTTTTTTTTTTTTAAGCCCGCTTTAAACTTCTCCACAACTTCACTAATGTTCTCAAACAAACCTCTGAGTCCTTCCCAGAACAGCTGTATTTATACTGAGATTAGATTACACACACAGGGACCTTATTTAATAATTAGGTGACTTCTGAAGGCAATTGGTTACACTGGATTTTATTTAGGGATATCAGAGTAAAAAGGGGGTGAATACAAATGCATACCACACTTTTCAAAAATTAATTTGTAATACATTTTTAAAAACATGTTTAATTAACCTTCCACTTCGCAATTATGCACTGCTTTGTGTTTGTCTATCACATAAAATCCCAATAAAATAGATTTATGTTTATTGTTTAAACATGAAAAAGTTGAAAAGTTCAAGGGGTATGAATACTTTTGAAAGCCACTGTATCTGGAATGGCTAATTTTTTTAATAAACACATTGCATTAAACTTTTGATCAGTAACAGTTTTTTTCACTACAAGTGCTTTCTTGGGGCGGTGGTGGCTCGGTGGTAGGGTGGTGGCTCGGTGGTAGGGTGCTGGATTACTGATCTGAAGGTCGGGGTTCAAGCCCCACTATCACCGAGTTGCGAAGACGACTTTTCACTGCTGGTGATATAAACTCTCTTGCTGCAATTATTTAGGACTTACAGTTGTGGTATAA